>CABFWO010001621.1:24905-38512 GCA_902155825.1 Timema genevievae
TAGTTTTCATTTTTTTAATGGTTTATAATTCAAGTTATATATTACAAAGCCTATATTTTAATTTAAATAATATGTATTCTTCATTTATGAGCAGCTAAAACAAATCTATTAATGACACATTATTCCATACTTAAAGTTTAGCAGAAGGTCTGGTATGATTAAGCCTGGTTAATTTACTATAGAAATTTGAAACTCGTTTTTATATCTGCCAAGCAGAGCTAACAAAGTTTATATTTTAATTATGTTAACAGTCTTTTATATAACTCAATGCAAAAAATATAAAGAAGATTTATACAAATATTCTCATATTTGTAGTTTATTAAATTCTTAAGATACTATAAAACAAAATTAATTACAAATAGCAAAATAATGAGCTAGAAAATGTGATAAAATAGAAATGTCAGGGATAAAGAAAATAGTTCTTATATATAATTGAAGCTAGTTACAAATTTGTGGAAATGGTGCAGTAAAATTTGTATTTTTTGACCCCCACTAGATTGTCATTCCTTTAAATGTGTCTCTTAAGATGATCCTCCACCAGCTCCATACCTTTTTTGTTCCGGTGGACCATGTCGACCTTCTTCTTTTTAGGGGCACCAATAAATCTATTTAATCAGTTCATTAATTAATGACTAATAAATGTAAAATTAATATCTACATTATGTTATTTTAGCTAGTTGAAAATATTATAGAATTTGGGATCTCAATATAGGCCCAACTTTACTTTACAAATTACACCCATTATGTTTCCAGCCTGTGGCCTGTCATAGCTTCATAAACCTTACAACCCAACTTAAGACATAAGACAGGCACAACATCCAGTCCCCAGCCGTTAATTCATCACTGTGAGAGGGTAAACCAATATTTCACCAATGATAAATTTTCAACCATGCCGGGAATAGAACCCGGGACTCTTAGCTCAGTAAGCAGACACACTACTTACTGCTCTAAGGTGACTGATGACTTATTATAAATAAGATTATTTATCATTTAGAGTTTACTTTCACGCTTTGAAAGAAAAATCGAAGCAATGATTCCAACGCGTGGCCAACTAGGGAGTAGAAAAATATGGTAGTTTTTGTTTATTAAGTAGCCAATCACCAGGACTTTCTCCCTTTTCCTCCCATATCATTCCCCTTAATGATTTTATGTATACACTACTGGAATGGAGTCAAAGATAATGGATTCATTTGCCTGCCCCTCCAGATACCTTTTTCAAATTATTTGTATTTTGGTGCAACATATCTATTATAAAGTATAAACACTGGCCACACCATTCGAAGAGGTCCAAGTTGATAGTCCCATCTTCTTGGAGGAACTAAAGAATGTTGTCCAGCAACGGCCTACTGTTCAATAGCTCACTCCGTAAACGGCACAACATTTGTGCAGCCTTCTGGGCCGAGACACACAGCCCAATCTGCAGCGCCCTATTTGCTGCTATTAACATAGTTACAAACAACATTAGATAATGTAACCCCCCCCTTTAATTTAGATGGTCCACATTACCATAAATAAAAGGCAGGTTAATTACAAGAGAGTTTTTTTATTCAGTAAACAACAATACTCGCAGAGAGAGGGATCGAGACATACTCAGTGTAAAGGCGTTGATAATAATAACAAATGGCCATAACAACCTAGCCGAAAAAAACATAATGGGGCACGGCCCCGAGACTCTAAGAAGGTACAGCAATGTATTAACAAACAAACATATTTTAATTGACCCTGTCCAGAAAACGAAGTATACCCATAATAACTACATGATAACCTACTCATAAAAAGAACTATTGTAAAGATATAATATGCTAGTCGCCCTTGACGACTCTCCAGGAGTAATGTAAAAGACTAGAGCACGCTAAACAATAATGGCTCGTCTTACTTGCCATTTCAAGATGCAATAAAAAGGTAACAAGAAATCTAACAAACATCAAAAAGGTTAATCAACCTAACCACTAACATGATTAATGAGCTAAGTGTGCGGGCTCACGACCCCAGATTTGAGCAACAAGTACATAATTTCAAAAGACTAAGATTCTTAACATTGACAAGTAAAGTATTTTTTTTTAACAAGATCCTATAAAATATCTCGCGCACCAAGATGGCGATGCGATAAACCCCGAGCCCATCCGTGAAGCGGACGAGATGATTTTGCTATTTCAATATTTGTTTAAAGTTTGACTGAACAACTATGACTTCCGGAGAAATCCTGCAGTCTCATTAGAATTGAAGTTTTAAGTTAAGTTTTAAATTAATATCGCCGAAACATTAAATTTAGAGTCCATGATGCCAAACAGAATTTTGTAGCAAAAAAAAATAACCTAAGTCTAATTTGAACACCAAGTGTCTCACCTAAAAGAGTGCAGAGAAATGAGTAACTCGGCAATAGAGTCCAGCTGTTTTATACACAGTCACAATCACGTGTTCTCATTTCGCGGGAAGCACAGTCGTGAAGAGCGGTGAGGGGAGTGCACAGTTTCTAGACGAATCTCCGATGACCGAGCAATTATTCAAATTGCGCGCCGGCGAGTTGGCCGGTGATACCAGGACGCGTTGCTGGCGCGCACGGACCATGCGCATGTAGACAGTCCCTTGTTTTGGGTCAGGCACTTTGGCAGGCAGTTGTTGAACCATGGTCAGTTTGTTTGATACAAGTCGGGCTGCGAAGCGTACGTAGCGTTTGAGCCATGTTGCGGACTAGCCAAATGGGGGCAGAACTGGTGAGCCAAAACAGTCTTTTCTCTTTCATGTTTGTAACAACGTTACAATAATATTTATATTATTAAATTTGCATTTGTGTTTGTGACAATCCCAAATAAAATTAATTCCCTTGCATTATTTTATATGTAAACATAGTAAGATATAAAATTAAGGGTATAAATAACCCTGTTAGAAAAAGAAGAAGAAAAAAGTCAATATTATAATAGTGACTCGGAGAAGAATTGTTAGTAAATTGCGTTGTATCACTATCACCTCATCAAATCGAGACACGGAAAGAGCCTCTACGGAAAGGATGCAGTATTAGTACATTTGGTCGTCCCCTGGGTAAAGGTACATTAGTACTGGCTTATCTTTCCACCTACTAGGCTATGAGTGGTGTAGCCCAGATGCTCGATATCACAATTGTGATTATTATTATTGTTGTTGTATTATGTAACTATACACTCCGAGAGAGAGACCCCTATTGCAAATTTTACCATCTGTTGTAAACTTTTTTCCGTTTTACTACCCATCCTGATTGTATGCATTTTACCACTCAAGTGGGGTAGAACTGATGAATATAGAATTTAGATTAAATGAAGCTGTATTTGCATGTAAAGAGAGTGAGTACCAATTGACGAAAAAGCCAATTCTCAGTAGAACCGAAAAACCAGACTAAATGAGTTAGACATTTAGCCCTATTGTGTAATCTAGACTAAATTAGGTTGTGTTTGTTAATAATGTTTTTGTGGTTTTTATAAAGTACTTTACGGTGCGTACTCACAGTTTCTCCGTACAGACTTGTGTAACACAACCTTGGCGAACCGGACCATAATTGACGATCCCATAATTTGATGGTTTAAAAATAATGGTTCCTGAACTCATAATAATTGTTGTAAAGAATTAAACTTACTAAATTAAAAATAAATAAATAAACTCTCCAAACGCAAGTCAAGCATTGGTGTAGGAACCGGAGAGGTCATTCGAATGTGGCTTTGATAAAAAAAAATATCTGCACGGCTACCATTTTCTCAACATTAATTGTTCTTATTTACTGTATATATAGTTAATGTATATTTTAGTATTCACCTTCAAGATAAACCTTATATATCTACTCTAATGTGTTAGGAATAGGGAAGATTGAATTTAGAGAAAGTGTACCCACATTTGTGTGGAGGGAGAGTGGAAAATAATTTAGGAAATATCACCTTCAGTATACCCAACCGGGATTCAGATCCCAATCTTCCACATATCAGCAGTCTAGTCTATTGGGAGAGTGACACCTTACGCTATGTGGACACCAAAGCAGGTACAGTTTATTGTGTATACGTTTGCTTAATTCCATTATAAAATACTTATTAAATTATTTAATTTAAAAACAATAGTTACATTAACAATGGTTACTGTAAAGTAAAAATATTTTGATTTTTTTTATCTATCCTTGGACTTTTTTTAGGTTTTCTGTTTCCGTTCCTTTCCTTTTCGGTGGTCTAATAGGTTAAGGCATAACAAAATATATTTAATTGGCAATTACAAGTAGATTGAGGGTCGATTCCCAGTTGACAGTAATGAGAGTATTTCCTCCTAGATGGGCTCACACTCTCCCTCCTTGAAAGTGTGAGTACACTACCTCCAAATTAATTCCACTCCCTGACCCACTAAAGGATTTATTAATGTGTATAGCCCGAATGGGTAGTGACGAATGAAACATACAGAAAAATAGCATTCAAATCAAAATGTTTTCTTTCACTACCAGTACATTATATCAACTCAAAACACTAGATTACAAATAAATTGCAACAAAATATAAGCCACTACATACCTTTATTGAAAAGTTACACACACACCTAATTCTGAAAATAGAATTTTATTATTAGACAAAAGCCAAACACTATTACATGACCTGCACATGCACATGCACATGCAAGAGAAAGAATGGTGGCTCTACACAGGATTTAAAAAAATAATATGCACCAACATAATTATATTGGAATACCTCTCTTCCCCCTTGCACCGCAAAGCAAAAAATAGAAAACAAAGTGTTTAGAGCCTCCAAGTGTGCTTGTGCCGCAATTTCAAATATAGAAAATGTAGCACCTTAAACTTGGCGATCTTATAGGGCTTTTTGCATGTCTGATGTAAGTTCAAAGTCAAATATCTCAAAATTTCCAGAGTATCCAGGTTCCACGACTATGTAGGGTTGTTGTAGGTACCTAGTACTACCTATACCACCAAGTGTACTCGTGCCGCAATTTCAAATATAGAAACTGTGGCACCTTAAAGTAGGCGATCTTTTGCATGTCTGATGTAAGTTCAAAGTCAAATATCTAAAAATTTCCAGAGAATCCAGGTTCCACGACTATATAGGGTTGTTGTAGGTACTTAGTACTACCTATACCACCAAATGTGCTCGTGCCGCAATTTCAAATATATAAACTGTGGCACCTTAAACTTGTCTATTTTAAATTGAGGTTATGTTTTCTAATTATCGTATTTTCTTTAACTTCGCGCAAGAATCACATTTTCACACGTAAGCTTAAAAAAAATTGCTCCGATTTGTATGATTATTCATATTAATCATGATTTGTAAAGGCATTGATCTATTAATTACTTATTTTATAATTTATTTTGCATTATTTAGAACCATATTCTATTGTTGGTTCTATTAATTTTTCTAATGTTGGATGGAAACGGTTAGTTTATTGTGGATGTAGAGCTTTTCAGCCCGCTAAAAGCATCTGCCATTTATGCTAGGGATGGTTCAGTATTACGCTTTCTATGGGATAGGTTGTGAAATCACAATTTGCTCTTTTTTCACTGCTCATCTGAGATAGCATTCACATGTTTCTTTTTGTCACTGATCCACGGATCAGTTACCGTTCCGGAATAAACTTGTTCCTCGTCTCTCTGTCACAGGCAGCGCTGTAAAAGGTCCAAAGTAACCTTGCTACTCGTCTCTGTCACAGGTCCGGAGCAGCCTTGTTCTTTTATGTTCCTGAGATATTTTGGAGCAGTCGTACAGTAGAAAGGAAGTGGATACTTTGTGTTCTTGTCACAACGCTGAGATCAGGCCCGGCGCAACCTTACTGATCTATTATAGGTCTAGTTTAGAGTTGGTTTGGCGAGTCACAGATGAGTTTTGAAGGGGAACGCTTTCGTAGTACAAAACATTATTTCCAAAAAACATGCACAGAGCACACTATGTGATGTATTTTCACAGAAATTGTTACGTTGATGATTAACATTGAAGGGTTCCTCATGGTGATAAAATGATTTAAGGCAAGGATCAGCTACCTACGGCCCATTGACAGATTTTATCTAGCCCACAAAATATTTAGCAAACGAATAATCTGTTCAAAACGTAGACTTAATAATTAATTACTACATGGGAAATATAAAATTGAACTTTTTTCTGCTCTACTTTTTTTTGCTTTACTTATTTTCAAATTAAAAAAAACCCATATGGTCTGCGATATCAAAAAGGTTGCCAACCTCTGGTCTCTGACTTCACTCTCGCACTAGACTGGACTGCCGATGACAAGGAGATTAAGGTTCGATTCTGGTTGGGTGCACTGAGGGTGATTTTTGCTAAACGTTTTCTACTCTCATTCCAAACAAATGTGGGTACACTTCCTCTAGAATCAACCATATTCATCCCTAACGCATTGGTGTGATTTGTATAAATGCGTATACCCGAAAGGGCAGTAGAAGCAATGCTAAAAAAAATGTACATTTGTGTGAATGACTAACTTTGAATAGTCGCCATGCATTCAAACTATAACTTAGACTTGTGGAAAGTATTATTATAATAATAACAATGTTTTTTTTTAAGTTGGCTCATATCTTTCAGAAACCATATTATGTAGAAATTTCGATAACTATAACAAAACAAGTTAGCTAAAAACTATATTACATTTGTTTGAATGACACACTTTGTGTAGAAGTCTTACGTTCAAATGATAATTTAGGTTGTTGGCTTGTAGGAAGTACAGTAGCTATTAAACACTAATTTTAGTAATAATACCAATCTGTAAGGCTTTATTTCGTACCAGAATACTATCATATATATAATATTTTGGTAGAATGAACGGCAATTTAGAACAGAAGTAGAAATTTCCTTCTGGTAGGTCTTTATCCTAACTAAACACAACTATAGGGTAGGATTCTGGTACGAGATTAAGCCTTACAAGTAAGCTACCTTAAAAAATCATCGTACATATTAGGCTACATCAACTTATTTAAAGAAAAAACTAACCAATTTTGAACTTTTATATGCTCTTCAAAGATTTGACTAACATATTTATTTAATTTAACCACTCACACATTGATGTATCTCATATATTTAATCAAATTAATGAACTATGTCAAAATGCCACATTGCCTTGTATGGGTGAAAGAGAGAAAGAGATACCCGAAAGTTTCTTTCTCTCATTATTTCGTACCAGAATACTATCATATATATAATATTTTGGTAGAATGAACGGCAATTTAGAACAGAAGTAGAAATTTCCTTCTGGTAGGTCTTTATCCTAACTAAACACAACTATAGGGTAGGATTCTGGTACGAGATTAAGCCTTACAAGTAAGCTACCTTAAAAAATCATCGTACATATTAGGCTACATCAACTTATTTAAAGAAAAAACTAACCAATTTTGAACTTTTATATGCTCTTCAAAGATTTGACTAACATATTTATTTAATTTAACCACTCACACATTGATGTATCTCATATATTTAATCAAATTAATGAACTATGTCAAAATGCCACATTGCCTTGTATGGGTGAAAGAGAGAAAGAGATACCCGAAAGTTTCTTTCTCTCTTACAAAATGGTATGCAGACGACACAAAAGTTCTATAATATTTCAGGTTTACTTCAAAAGCAAAATTAATTATTTTTAATAATAGTTTAACCATTAAAATTCTCTACTAATAATTGTATACATTTAAATGACACAACAAATAAATATATCAATTTATTTACTAAATATATAAATAAAAACTTTTGTTTTGTTTGTGAGAAGGTATGAATTGATGTCATTTAGAGTCTAGACTTCTATGGGTACGTATGAAAATAGGAATTCATAGATTCTGTTAGTTGCTGAATAATATATTTTGATGGAAGGTGAAGATAAGAATGTGAAAGTGGAGTTTTGGAATGAGCTCGATGAAGTCTTGAATGCATGTGAACCGAGGGAAAGAATTATCTTGTTAGGATATATGGTGATGACAGGGCAAAGGAGAACGGTAATGAGTTATTGAGTCTGAGCTTAAAAAGGTTTATTGTGTCGAACACATGGTTTAAAAACAGCGATATTTACTTGTATACATAGCAAAAGGGCGATTCGAGAACTATGATTGATTTTGTGGTGTGTGATGAGTCTCTTATAAGTTTAGTAAGAATACCACCTGTAGTATGTCACCTCAATCAAGATGACATCTACAAACTGTAATCTGCACAAAATGTTAAACCAAAGTAAAGGAATCCGAGGAAGTCAATTAAAACTGATATATTCGACAATAATATCATTTGTGTCCTACTTACATTACGTGGATACTCCCGGATACGATCACCATGCTTTAACCAAATGTTCTGCAAGTATGGCGGAAGTGAAAGCGTGGCAGTTTCAAAGGACGTCTAACCTCTTGAACTAAACATTGAGGAAAGATATGACTATCGTTGGTCCGATGCCGCGATCGACGAGCACTAGTCCCCTAGCGGACTTCCTTGGCAACTCTTTCTCCACCGTTTCTACCCCCCCCCCCCCTCCATCCTTTACTTCCTTCCTCCTAATTTTCATGCCCCTTTTTTGGTCTTGTTCTGAGTCTGAGAGAAGAGTATATAATGAGGGGCCCCTAGGTTCACAGATCGTAGTTCATCATTGGATATCTTCGAAAAAGGTAACTCTGCTCCAGCATCTGTAGAAGATACTGCTGACCATGATGGTTGGGTCGTGGGTGTCACCACCTCGACGCTGGAGGAATCCTGTCTATTGATCCAAGTATTCAGCTATTTTCCAAGTCCTTCAGACTTGTTGAGTTAGTCCATATGACTATGTTGTTTTGTATGTCCTTTGGATTTAGTTTAATTTGTCGAAACGACAATTATGTTCAAGTCCTTCAGACTTGTTGCGGTAGTCAAAGAGACTAATTTTAGTTTTTTTAGGCGAAGTTGCTTTGTTATTATCGTCCATCCATCAGACGTGTTTTCTTTAGTCAAAATGACTGTTATTATCATACGTCCATCAGACGTGTTTTCTTTAGTCTAGATGACTGTTATTATCATACGTCCATCGACGTGTTTTCTTTAGTCAAAGCTGACTATCATATCTTGTATGTCCATCAGACGCGTTGTTTTAGTCAGAGAGAATAAGTTTAGTTTTGAGTCTAGCTGACTTAATTTTCTGTAAGTCAGAAAGTTTGACTACATATTTTCCTATGTCCATATGAGATAGCTTAAATACAGTAGCTTTGAGCTCTATATGTAATAGGACCCATGCTTTAAGTGTCCTCTTCTCCACAAGTTCATTATTCAGTATTAAGTCCTTAAGACTTCACAATATCACATGACGCCGTGGACGTCATGCTCAGGTGTTCACATTTTTGAATGGCTACAAGCAGGTTGTCTAACGCCTTTATTTGAAGACCTAGTTAGGTCAGTATCTCACAGCATTCTAGTTGGCATCTCTTATTCTGTGTTATTATTTTAGGTGCACAAAGTGCGGAACACGGCTAGCTATGTATGGTGGCCCGCACAGATAGTATTTTCTTCAGCCCCTTGGTTGGCGCTTTTTATGTTTATGTATTTAATGTTGGTGTATACTAAACTTGATGTTTACCCCAGGCAGTGGGTAATGACATAAAACTCTAACCATATATCATTTATCTCTGAGACGGTTCTTAATTACAAGCCAAGTCAGCTAGCTAGGCCGAGTTTAGGTTAGTGACTCTAAAATTATAGGATCTGTTGTCACATCTTTATTTGTATTTAATTCACCATGTTTTCTGTCTAGACCCTTCTGGTGGAAGTCAGGGGCTAACCCAACTGTTTTGTAGTCCAATACTCTATATCTACTTAACTTCCTTTTGACTGTTGCCGTGTCGTCTTGGACACGTATTCTCCCGAGCCACGGGAAGTTCCTTTAAGTTTGGAGTCGTTAAACCCTACCTTATTTGCCAGTGTAAAACATAATATTGTTCATCTGAGAGTTACTAGTTTTCCTTTGCCTATTTAACGGACTTTAATCACTGTTATTATTCTTTGGCCCAACTTTCTATTTTCTTTATCAATTGTAACCCGATATCAACTTTTATATTATTGTATAATAAATCTATTTTTGTTACCTATTCAATTCTCTCACTCTTATGAAATATGTACCTATCTTAAACCCATATATATTCTTTGTATCATGATACCGTTACCTCCTCTACATATTAGAGTGAAGGGGAGGAAATAGTAAACAACTATGGGCTGTACGTGGAGCTGAATGCGGAACGGACCGCTTCCTAGTGATTTAAATAGTCTAATTAAATAGAAAATTTGTGAGGAAGCAGCGCAAGAAAACTAATAATACAGTAGGAAGGTCGTGAAAAAAGAGGTTTGATCCCACTAAGTATGGAAGTTTTCAAACTTTGGAAATTTGTAGATCTCAATGGCCTGAATGAAATGTGAAAAAAATGCAAAATAGAATCGCAGCCGACAGCACCACCATCTTGGCAAAATGGTGCCCAAAATGGTTGGGGTTTTTTTTTCAAAATATCTCGTTCAGGTACGTCATACGGCATAAAAGTTTTCAAATTAAAAAAAAAAATAGTATTAAATTTACTATAAATTATGCCCGATACATTTTTCCTAAACTAAACCGTTTCGGCGCAGCAGCTGAGCAAATTTGAGCACGATTAAAATATATTAGATGGAATTACTAAACGCCGCTGTAGAATATCTCTTTATTTCCCGGGATTAAATAAAACACATTATTTGTTGGTAGTTCCCGCTAACTGGTTATTTCCTTCCCTCAATTACCCCTATTTGCCTTCACATGCCTGCAAATTCCTTATAATTAACCTCCCTCGAGGACATTTTCGTCTTGTAACATAGGTTGGTTTGCTTTCTTGTGCCTCAGTGTTCTTTGAATCGTCTCTCGCCAACTCTCTCGTTCAATAGTACAGACACATATCAAAATATATTTATTTGAAACCGTAAGAAATTACATTGCAAGATCTTTATGTTTTAATTAAGTTTGTTTGTTGAGTTATGAATGATAATGTTAATCAAACACACTACAATAATTGTTAAGGGGAAGCTCCTTTCTCGACAGAATTCAAAGGTAGGCTTAGCAACAATCTACTTTTAGAATCGTGGTTTAATTTTTAATCTCTGTTTTATTAGCTTTACTGTAAATTAATTTGAATCGAGTTTTTATTATTTTAGATATGATCGCACAGAGGTAGTTTAACCGGGTTGCGTTTCGAACTAAAATGGTTCAGGAGCAGAACTGCTTTATTTTCGAATAGCATGTAGACGCAAGAACTTCAAGACTTTGCAGATGTAGATAAGTTACTTAGTTGGCTTTTGTAACATCCTCCGTTTCCACAGTTCACTGACACAAGGGCGTCGCACGGGAGGGGGGGGGGATGTCACCCCCAAATACTGGTTAAAAGCTTGAAAGTTGAGAATTTTGTGAGATTTGCGATCTGGAGTTGGGAAATTCTAGGCTTATTCTGTACCACATTACTTGTACAGACCAATTTTAAATCCCCTAACTGTTGATCCCTACTCTGAAAAGAAATAATTCCTATTTCAAAAATCATCAAACATTTAAAGGAGATTCCTTCTGTAGTAAATGGTAGTTAATCAATTAGTCTAGTAGCGCCGTTGTCAGTAGGCAGAGAGAACGGCCAGCCAGTGTATGCCGAGTGCGTTATAGAAACGAATCATAAGGGAACATGAGTTGCCCAGTAGCAAAATTTCACTCAGAAAGCAATGTTTGAAGTGGCAGCATTGTCAGCCAATGTTTTGTTTATGGTTTAGTGTTTTTAGTTGTGACTTTCGTGGCTGTTAGACTGTCACAGTTTCATGATTAAAATTATCATATGTTGTACATTCGATGACTTAATTAGGGCTTTATTAAATTTTGAAGGCATAAATGCAGTGAATGTTACGCAACATTTTATTGTTTCCTATCTAAAGCTCTGAATGATGAAATTAGGACATTGAGGTTAGTGTTAATGTTTGTCTTCTTAAATACACACTAATATTTCTATCAAGTATCCATACTATTTTGAATTGAACTGATGTATTTTATGTCATTGTTTATTAAAATAGCCTTTCATAAAAGCAATTTAAATAGGCTCAAAGCAACAATGAAAGAAGAGGAGTAATAGGACTATGTTACATTGTTACAACTCTTAAAATTTTTAATTTGATCAAGTAGACTACATTAAACAAAAAATAAGATTTTTTTTATCCTTTAACATTTTAAAATTTGGGATACATTTTTAAATTCGTTATTTAGTCTTCAATTTGCATGAAATTCCGTATAAGCATGTTGTTTAAAGTGCGGATTTCAAATTAATCATAAGTTATTTAATAAAATGTCAGGGGAAGCCCCTTCACCCTCACATGCTAAGTTACAATATGTTTTGAATAGTTTATTGACTTACCAGTATTGACATGTTAGGGCAACTTCCATGAGGTTAAGAAGCAGGACACTAATAGTCAGGTATTCAAATACTGTAGATAAATTCCATTTATTACTTTATTTTACAGTTGAAAATGTTTTTACATAACCATAGTCAAATTGCTAATTTTTTGATAGTGACGAGCGAGTTCTACATCTCAGGGAGTTAACTGGTTAAATATGTCTTCCAAGTGTGTTATAATAAAGCAGCGGTTTCCAACCTGGGGGTAGCAGCGTTATTGGGTGGGTTCACAATATATAGGTTTTAGCTTTATATTTACTCTTTCAAGGATTTTAATTAATATAGGAAGATGCGTAATTCTAATAGAAATATAAGTTGTTGAAGTGCTAAAAACGACCTAGTTACTGCTTTAGGTTCCTTTTGGCCATTCCATTCTAATAGCTTCTTGCTGACTTGGTTTATTTGTAATTCTGCTAGCATAATATAACATCATCCCCCAACTCAGGGCTTGTTGATTCTCTCTTACTGCATATTAGTAGCATATAATCATTATTAGAAGAAATTTATAGTAATTAAAACAAGCATTAGTGGACATGCAAGTTTAATGTCACGCATGCTCTTTTGGTTTGGTTTGCTGGTGAAGGTTAAGTAACGATTTTAATTCTGGCCAGGGGTAGTTCATCCTAACATCCCTCCAAGCAAATAAGAGTTCATTTCCTATAAATTTTACCTTTCCTACTGGTGTAGTTAACTGTAGATGGTCCGGGCTGGTGATTATACACAGTGAAATAAGTTAAAAACTAGGATTTGAACGCTTTTAAGTTATCAAAGAGTCGCGATGGCCGCAGAAAGAAAAGTTGTGGTCATAAACTACATTATGTTGGAAACCGCTGTAATAAAGTCTGTTAATTTTTTAAATATAAAATACACGATTTGAATAAAATATGCAAATCTAAATAAATATATTCAAACTCAATTGGATATTTATCTCAGATGCAGGTAAATGAAATAAATAATAATTCAAGTTATTTCCTTAGGTATTAAAAAAGTATTGTAGCTTTAAATGTTCAGTATGAACCAATAAATTTAAAAATACAGTCGCCTTAAAGCTCAGTTCAACGCTTGATTATCACCCTAAACTTAGAAAATTCTGGGAGCCTCCTACTCCCCTCCCCATCCTCAACATTGTCCTTGTGCTCTTCTTTACTACTTGGGAATTTTTCTAATTTCAAAATGCTTAGAGTTGGGAAAAACCCTGGTTCCCCCCCCCC
>CABFWO010001621.1:38546-62594 GCA_902155825.1 Timema genevievae
CCCCCCCCCCAATATATTTCTTGCAACGCCCCTGCACTGACACAATGTCTATAGGTAGCGGAATTGTTGGAGATGAAACCATGAATTACCATATGTCTTGGGAAATTGGAATAATGAAAATAATTTGCGACAATTTTAATGACGTGCCGATCAAATGCGGGGAGAGTCCTTCCTCTTGGAGTCATTGATGCCGGCGTGAAAATACAGGATGTCGTGGTGCCCATTAATCAGTTTTATTTTTCAGATGTTTTGTGTAACCAAACTATCGGAATAGGTTCTTAAGGATCATCTGCAATACGAACTTGCGCCATACCTCTTCTCCTTGTTCTGTGAGGGAGGAACGAGAAAAACTACAAAGTCAGCACTGTCTAGAGAATTTCTGCCAATCATGAAAAACAGTGTTTCAGGAACTCTTATATCAACCGCTGGATATTTTCTGCATTTTCTGCTTGGAAGTTATTTCTTTGTTGTTGTTGGGTTGGGCATAACTATGGAGAAAATCTGCTCTTCTCAAAGTTTGGTCTTGTGGCCTCCACTTTCCTAGTCTCTCTTACATTCGAGGTTTATGTTACTGCTGGGAGAAAAAGAAAATTTATAAATGACATTGGGACATATTTACTTTAAATAACATAATTTACATATTTGTAATTATAAAGAAAGCTCTCTCATTCAATATTTATACATATTTACAGGGGTGGACATTCACTTAACTCTAGAAGGCACATGCCAACAGCAGCGGGTTTTAGGGGCCGCAAGTTTTGAATGAAAAACTTACCTTTTTCTTACAATTAATACAGGGTTGCCACTGAAATCGATTTCACTCTTCTCCCATGATAGGAATGTGCATCAATATAAGACAATTCCTGCCAATACAGTGTGAGTAGGAAATCCATATTCCAGGCATTCCTATTCTATAGACAGAACATCACACCCCCTTATGACTATTTTTTTAAATTGATTTGTATTACAAAATAATCAATGAACATAGATAGTACTTTAGTATCCATGGCTTGAAATTTTTTAAGTTATCACAACATTCTGAAAGCCTTTTTTTTTCTTTAGGTATTTCACTGTACTTAACCAAAGGTTAATGTGTTTTAACTGTAGTAGATTTTCAGACTTTACAGGTCAGTGGCAACCCTGTAATGTAATTTCACGACTTCATGTGTGTGCGAACGTTGTTTGCTGTATCTGTGTATCAACATGACAGAGGAGCGCCTTATTTCACTGACAATCATCTCAAAGGTCACTTATTGGATAAAAGAGATTTGTTTGTCACCATCGACCAGTTTGTTCAGCAGAAACCAAGACCAAAGATATTGGGCCATTTTCTTTTTGCGTACATGCTGGTTATATATATGTAGTAACATGTTCTAAAGTCTACTATTGCCAACTATTTTTTTAAATTATATAAAATTTGAATTTGTGTGTCGTCTTTGCTTGGATTCTTACTACTTTAAAACATTTATTGACTATGGGCAGTATAGTCCTAAATCCACCCCTGCACATTTGTCTTGATAGTTTCAAATTCTAAATGTGGTTTTCCACAAATCCCTAGTTCCAGCGACCTACCCCTACCCATACTACTACTACCACCAAAAAAATTTTTTTTTACGGAAATGCAACTAATACCACTTTTAGGAACTCTAAAACTAACAAACCCTAACTAAATCATACAGTAGAAAACTCAATTGTAGGGTTAAAGATCCCCCTCCTACTAACTTTGAATTATTCAAGAATATCAATATCTTTATACCATAATACAGCTAATTAAATATTTTGTCAAGACCATAATATACAAACTTTCAAGGTAGATGAATTCCTTAAAGACCATATTCAGGAAAACTGGGGCATTGAAAAAAATACTTTGGTTGTGAATCACTTTTATTTTTTAGACATTTTATAATCAGTTCGGTTCACTGTTTAATAAATAACTTTTCTTCCCCTTTCCACTATACAAGAAATTATTTATTGTTTATTGGTATATTTATCTTGAAATTGTTTTGCCACCTATCATTTAACAATAATATATTATGTATATATATAAAAACTTTGTAAAGTAAACTTTATGTTTACATTTATGTTGCATTTGAAAACACAGCTTATTTATTTATATATTTATGACTAGGTGGCAGCACAAATTGTAGCCAAGGCTGTAAACTGTACAATTCAGGATAGTTTCTTTTGTAATAGAAGTCCTGCTTCCCTTGACAGATGCAAACATAACGAAGGAAAGGGTAAGACTGAAAATCAAACAAGTTATGAAATAATGGAACTTTGGAGCCCCCGAATTTATACAATCAACGTTCATAATTATTAGATACATTGTCTTTAAAAAAATAAATAAGAACAGGAGCCCTCAATTACTAACAAACAAAAACTTGGAAGTGTTTGAACACTAGCAGACATTAATAACAGCATATACAACATATTTCTCTTCCCTTTTAACATAATTTTACTACCCTTATATTTTCTTATGTCCTCATTTACACTTCATTTATACACAGAATGTAGCCCCCCTTCCCCCTCAGTAACCAGAGTTTGACGTACAAAACCTCTGCACACACACAAAGTAACCAGAGTTTGACGTACAAAACCTCTGCATACACACTGAAAAAAAATTATCACCATTTGCTATTCATCCATTCGAAAAACAAAAAAACAAAATAAGCAATGATTTAATTGATTTAGTTAACTATACAATTTTTTCAATATCACTTGTGTTCGTTTATACAAAACATATTCGAGTTTGTTGTATAAATTATCACCTCGTCGACTTATGAACAAGATATAACACTGAGCGCAGTCGGGCTCAAGAGTCATCACAACTACTGTCATCTTCGGTCTATTTCAATGCCGTGAAAAATGATGTTAGCAACTTCAAGGCCACAGCTTTACCGGTGACTTCATGCCCATCTTTGCATTTTGCGCACGCCAAGAACGATTCTGAGGCGATGATATTATCATCCCATAGTGTTTGGAAGATCTGGCACAGGAAACCTACACAAAAGAAAGTGTCAAATAATTTGGCAAAATAATAGCAGGAATTACAATAAATAATCATTATGTTTAACTCATGTGCATTAAGCAAAATATATTATGAAATTCAATATATGGAATTTTAAGAAATCAAGCACAAATCAAATTGCAAACCATAATATATATTTACAGAACATTATTTCGATGTTTTCATGGGTTCTTAATCAGGAAGTGATTACAATCATGTTTATTTAATAATATGACAACTGTTTATTGATATAGCAAAGTTTTACCTTGTGGATGCTCTAGTTCATTAGTCAACGCTTGGATTGCGAAGAGACACTGTAATTCCAAATTTTCTTTTCTGTCCATATACTTCTAAAGTAAATTTTCTTCTTTTTGTAGTAATTCTATCTTTAGCTTCCAAGATGTGTTTTGTTCTGAAAATAAAATTGCACACTAATTTGTATAATCTAAAATACTTGATCAATATGACAGTGAAATGTTCTTGTATTGAGTTTTTTATTATCATTAAGCACTATGCCTTGCTAACTGTTCAGGTTATATGCTTAAGTACTAATTACACCAATGGATTAAGAACTGGAAAGGTTGAATTTAGAAGAAGTGAACCCACATGTGTATGGAGGGAGAGTGGAAAACCATTTAGAGAAAATCACCCCAAATCACCCGACCGAGATTCAAACATAGATCTCCTAGTCCTTGGCAGTCTTGTTACACAGGAAACAAGCGTATTAGCTGACCACGCTACTGAGGCTGGTCGTATTGAGTTAAGTCACAACTTTCAAAGGATGTAAAAATATAGTAAAAATCGAGAAAAAAAAAGTATGTGAAATTTCTAGTTCTTTACAAAATAACACCAATATACAGGGGTTGTACTAGTTCCTAACCTTGAAAAAAAAATGAAATTAAAAAAAAAAGTGACTTTAATGGAAAAAAAGAAAATAGTGATTCCCCCCATATTTCCAGGAATGTTTTTTTTTCTTTCACACTGTCAAAATTATCATAATTAATTACGCTTATTTCCCCGGCGCAATTAGTAGTTTAGGATCCAAGACCATCTAATCAAGAACTTCAATTTCCCTGCAGATATAGAAAAATTATCAGGATCTGCTCCAGGAAACATAGCTTGAAATGTATCCCCAATTCTCAGATAAAGAAGCTGAAAAATCTGGTCACAAGCTACTTACTGTAAATTGCACTGCGAACTATCGCTGTGGACAAGGCACGGATAAATTGTGGCTCTGCAACCTTATCACCAACATTGGCCTGAAAGGTAAAATAATTTTATCAGTTTTACTATGAAGCAGTAGAAATAATGATTAAATGGGTCAAAGAGTTATTATAATATCATTTAAAAAGAACATTTTTAGGGATGAAAAGGTTCATGCTTGGGAAAATGTCGGAATGATCCATTCTCTAGAGTTGGGCGGGAAAGACTTTTCTAGCCAAGGGTTTGGGTTGTTCCTGTTAACTCATTCTCTATTGGAAAGTCATCTTTGAAAAAAAAAAGTGACTTCAATGGAAAAAAATAAAAAATAGTTACTCCTCCCCTTATTTTCAGGAATGTGTTTTTTTTTCTTTCACGCAGTTAAAATTATCTGAACATTAATTATGCTTATTTCCCCGGCACAATTAGTAGTTTAGGATCCAAGACCATCTTATCAAGTACTACAATTTCCCTGCAGATATAGAAAAATTATCAGGATCTGCTCCAGGAAACATAGCTTGAATGCATCCCCAATTCTCAGACAAATAAGCTGAAAAAACTGGTCACAAGCTACTTACTGTAAATTGCACTGCGAACTATCGCTGTGGACAAGGCACGGATAAATGGTGGCTATGCAACCTTATCACCAAAATTGGCCTGAAAGGTAAAATAATTTTATCAGTTTTACTATGAAGCAGTAGAAATAATGATAAAATGGGTCAAAGAGTTTTATTATAATATCATTTAAAGAGAACATTTTTAGGGATGAAAAGGTTCATGCTTGGGAAAATGTCGGAATGATCCAGTCTCTAGAGTTGGGCGGGAAAGACTTTTCTAGCCAAGGGTTTGGGTTGTTCCTGTTAACTCATTCTCTATTGGAAAGTCATCTTTGATTCTATTGCCAGCTTGGTGGGTGTATTTTACTGTCTGGTGATACAAACAAGTTTGGAAGCTTGTGAATCAATGTGATCTCTATATCAACAGTTATTTGTTGGGTTCAGCAATGGAGAAAACTTGCAAGATTTAGAGGACAGAAATATATTATACTCTACCATCTTTTGGGACAAAGAAATAGGGAAGTAGCTTGCCAAGGTCAACTATTTATGAGCAACAGCCTGTCTGTTAGTAACCTAACAAAAAGTAGAGATTACACAGGCATTTAACAAAGAACGTTCAAGGGGTATCAATTCTATTGAACATTAAAATGACTTTAAACAAAGAGGATTTCAAGGGGTTTCATAACAAAATAATATTAAAGGGGTTTAAAATTTAGATAATATTTAAGGGGTTTAATAACATAAGAATATGTAAGGGGTTTCACGCCCAGAGAGTATTTAAGAGGTTTTAGACCTAAAGAATATTTAAGGTGTTTCAAACCTAAATAGCCTTTTAAAAGTGATAAAATAGATAACATTTAAGATTTTAGAAGACATTTAAGAAGGGTAAAAAATATTTTTATTTTGCACTTTTCCAATAGATAGTTAAATATAAAACACCATTTTCAAAAGAGATTAAATAATTAAAATAATATACAATTAATTATTTGCTTTGTATTAGGGGTGTGTTAAGATCACTTTTTAAATACCAAGTGAAGTAGAAGGACTATATTAATAATTAATGCACAAAGGCTTACTGATAAGCTTTATAAATCATCAATAGTTTTAATATTGACTTATATCATGGAGTCGATAAAATTACCGTATTTACCCGAATATAAGACGAGGCTTATTTTCAATTTTCGACCTTGAAAAGTTGGGGATTGTCTTATATTCGCGCATGAAGAAAAATGTTGGTATAAGGTCAACATTTTTATGTTGTATCATACTGATATACGTTTATTTTACAAAGAAATGGCATGTTCTTGTTTAAATTCTAACACAACCCAGTATTTTTTTTCTTCGTTTTAGCAGATATTCACATATTTAAATATTTTATGTGTGTTATTTCGGCAATTACGATGTATTGTGCTAAGGACGTCCATGTTGGCCCCTTTCATAGCTCAATAACTATACTTAAAACTTGAAAAAGTTAAAATGATGGTAAAGCAATGAATAAATACAGAAACAAATTCTTATAGCAAAAAATTAATTGTAAATTGTGTTTTCCACGCTGTTGTAGGCGTAAAAGACAACTGACACTTTCATGTGATTTACCGAAGGAATGCTGTAATGGCGGTGGCACATTGTCACTGGTTGATTTCTAACCACTCCCTATCGACCATTATCGTTCCACCATCTAAATCGCAGTTGATATCCTCGATCCATTCGTAAAAAGAGTCGACAAGATGGCGTACCTAAACATTACAACTAACGCAATAGATAGTTTTAACACCAATGCGGAAAATAAAAAAGAAAGTAACTAGTCATGACTAGTCATATACCATGCATTTTCTTAACATTCTAAACAAGCAAATATAATTACACCTCATCATTCACGATATTTCACAAAGCGGCCGGAAAAATATATCAAA
Source organism: Timema genevievae (assembly GCA_902155825.1). Lineage (NCBI taxonomy): Eukaryota > Metazoa > Arthropoda > Insecta > Phasmatodea > Timematidae > Timema > Timema genevievae. Next base: position 45,224 of record CABFWO010001621.1, read on the forward strand.
GTTACTATCGATATATTGCTATGAAGTACTAGAGTAAACCTGATACAGCGATACTTTTTAACAACTTCACGACTTCAATAGTTGTTGATAAATTAGCATGGCGACGCTTGGCATATTATGAGTTGTGTGTTCTTAAAACATATTCTTTACAAGACTTTGATTGTCAAATTTGGTTTATTTCATTGCAGAAAGGCCAAGGTCAAAGTAAGTTAAAGTCAATGGGTGACCACGTAGGAAAAAACGGAAGTGTAGAGCAGAACAATAGTGTTGAACATCGTAATAGTTATGATTCTAACTTCAAATTAAGAGTGGTTCATCTCGCGAAACAAACTAACAATAGTGAAGCTGCATAAAACTATGGAATCACCGAAGTAAATTACGGCGTTGGAGGGGTATGAAGGAGCGGCTGAAATTTGCTCATTCCACAACAAGGAAATGTTTTCGTGGACCAAAAGTGGGGCGTCACCCTGAACTAGATGATGCGGTTCTTGAATTCGTTATAGAAAACCGTTGTAAGAGTTTTGGAATTTCTGTAGAAAGTATCCGAATGAAAGCATTGGAAGAGGCAACTATTAGAAAAATACCCAGACAGGAATTCAAAGCAAGTGTTGGTTGGGCAATAAGATTCATGAGGCGGAAAGGTCTCTGCTTAAGAAGGAGAACATCGTTATCCCAGAAATTGCCAGTGGACTACGAAGAGAAGCTCGTGCAGTATCAAAGGCACATAATTAAATTACGGCATAAACACCATTATTTGTTGGGTCAAATGGGAAATACAGATGAAACCCCGGTGTATTTTCACATGCCTGCTAATAGAACAGTGGCTGGAAAGGGTTCTAAATCAGTTATTTTCAAAACATCTGAAAATGAGAAGCTACGTGTTACAGTCATGCTGGCAGTGTTAGCAGATGGCAGGAAGCCACCACCATTTGTTATTTTAAGAAGGATGAATTTACCAAAAGAACAGCTACCAAGTGGGGAAATCTTTAAATGTAATGAAACCGGGTGAATGACAGTGGATCTAATGGTTTCGTGGCTTCAAGAAGTTTGGGACAGGCGACCAGGAGCCCTACTAAGGCAAAGAGGATTGCTAACCCTTGATGCCTTTTGGGGTCATCGTACGGAAAAGGTAAAAAATAAAGTAGCCTCTTTAAACACAGACCTAGTAGTTATTCCAGGAGGCATGACCTTACAATTACAAGTGCTTGATGTTGCCGTAAATAAATCTTTCAAGCACCATCTACGATGCCAATATGAAGAGTGGCTGTTATCTGGGAACTGCCCCTTAATCCCCAGTGGCAACATTAAGAAGCCTTCAGTTGGAACACTTGGTCAGTGGATAAAATCGGCATGGACTAGTATTTCTACGAAATCCATTATAAAAGAGTTCAAGAAGTGCTGTGTAAGCGACAGTTAGGATGGAACAGAAGACTATCCGAGTTCGAGTGAGGATGATGGACGTGAATCAAGTGGCGATGACAAAACAATTGAAAGCGATGATGACAAAACAATTGAAAGCGATGATGACACAACAAGTGAAGGGGATGAAGACTGAATATCATAATAATATATTTATTCATGTGATAATGATGTTACTCGGAATAAAATATGCATTGCAGCAATAAAAATTTAATCAATGTACAGTATATTAATAATATTGATGTGATAGTATTATTTAAATTTTTATTGTTAGTGACTAAATATTAACTACTTTAAAAATTAATAAAAAGATTTTCCTCTAATTTCATGTTCTCAAAATACGTATTGTCTTATTTTCGAGTCGTCTTATATTCGGGTAAATACGGTATTTTGCAAATTTTACATATGCATGCCTTTTTATCTGCATGTATATGATAATAGTCATAAATTAAATTCGGTTTTCATTTCCCACTTTCCGTATCAGCCATTTTGAATAGTAAAGAAAACGCGAAGCAGCTATGAAATCTTCTGTGACAAAATGCACTTGTAAATTTGTCACAGATAATTCCAAAGAGATAGAATATTAAGGACTAAACATTAGACGCGAGCTGGGATGATAGCACAACTAAAGCGATTTCTCTGCTTCATACCAGTTACCTTGGTGTTATTTCTTTATATGTAGTTTTATTTTTTACAAAATTATGTTGGCGATATTGAACACAATATATTAACATTTACCTACCCGCTTTTGATCTATGCTTACGTTATGGTAGTTAAATTACTAGTTGGTGTTAAAATTTTGTTTAGTAACGGTTTTAAAATCATCAAATATTGAAATATGTAATATTTATTAAGATAAAATTAAATGGTTTGATAATTTATTGAAGTTGTATCCTTCCTTCAAATATTTGAATATGTGAAGCTTATTGTAGATGTCAAAGTCGAAGGAGATTTGAGCTTCGAATAGAACTTTTCGAAGCTTTGCACACCATTACTTTGTATTATTCATTATTTGTTCAAAATTTAGCTATTTGGTTCAATATAAAATACTATTTGCACACCACTTTTTATGTTATATAATTTGAATTATATTTAATAATGTTAAAGATTTTACAAGTATTACTGTAAAAACAATATCTAGTTTTAATCTAGAATTACTCTAAAGTATCATTTTTATAAGTTTCTGCTCTCATTCCGATGTAAAAATGTAATTCCCGTCCATCCCTAACTAAATTTTCTTTTTTAAAACAAAGTTACAAATGATATAAAAAATAATAATAAGGCACTGTTTTGTCATTATTTTGGAACTAAGGATACAAAAGATCAAATACCCGCATGGGTATTACGTTTCATATTGAAAGATGTGCAGAAGCTTTCTCACAATTAGAACGGTGACCACGGTATATACACTGATGTTCTTGGATTACATGAGGCACATTATAGCAATATGCTTCACTGTGAGGTTCATAAATTACAATCACAATTTTAACTAAGCAGAAAAAAATTAATGTGAAAATAGGTTGTTAGCAAAATAGTTTTAACACTTTCAAAAATTTGACTTTATATTTTAAAATTAGGGTTGTCAAACTCGATTCTTACTTATATCAAAAGAATCGAGAATCGATCTTAACATTACGATTCTCGCTACTTCAATGCTTAGCTCTAAATAAAACTGGCAACATTCAGAACAGGTAATAATCAATTTTATCTCTCATATTAGTTTAGTTTCCATTTCACTTAAATGGTAGCAAATTGTTAATATACCGTATTGCCCCGAATATAATACGAACCTAACATTTTGAGGTGTTCTGAATCAAAAATAAATGGCCTTGAATATAATAGGACATGACATAACAGTGACACAAAGTAAAAATTTAACAACTTTTGTTGAATATTCCATTATTCGCTATTTTTACATAAAAAATACTGCTCGTTTGGTACCATTCAATGGTTATTTACTCCCCTATTTCCCCTCACACTACTCTACGTGCCTGCAGATTTCTTGGAATTCGCTACCCCCTTTACCCTCTTCCTTCTCCCTAGTCAACCCTGTTACACGGCATGTGGTACTCAACAGACAGTGTGTGAATTGAAAACCTATCTAACACAACTCGGTGAACCTCTCTTGCTCTATTTTGTTGAACTTCTCCAAAAGTGTGTAAAAATGATAAAAATAGTGTTCAATCTTTGTGTTTTTCCGTATTATAATATGTACTCATTAATTGCGAGTGTTTAGGGGAGCTCCTCTCGCAAATTTAATATTACAAAGAACCTACTCGGAAACATAACCATCGAACTCAGATTTTCCCGGATATCCAGCCAGACATCACTCAAAGGTAGGCTCCACCAAATACTGTTTTATATATCAACGGTCATACCTCACCTCTGTATTTGTGAGACTAAAACTGATCCTCAGGAACTACATTACATTTTAATGTAATTTTAGTCTTAATAAGCAGATGGCTCATACAACTTTTGAGACTTTTTAAAAAGTAAAAGTTAAGTGAGACTATCAGAATACAGGAATCGATTTTAAACTAACAATCAATATATAATACCTAGAGTGGGGATGGTAATTTTCTGTGATATATCACAACGTGTTATATCTAGAGTTATGATATTTCGATATAATTAAGATGGCCACTTTTTTGTAATTGAATTCCTTCTCACTTTCAGTTTTTAATGTTTTTTTTTAGCTCTTTGAATAAGACAAGTTTAATAAAAATTGAGTAAAAGTTATATTTATTTTAATTCAACAGATTTAGAGCGTAGTCCAATATTGTTACCAAAACACTTCATCACTAATTTCTGGTGAGCAAACATGCGTAGGATCAGTTATGACGGACAACTGTATATTGTTGTAATGTGTGAAATTTGTTCTTTCTGTTATAAAATCCACACTTCATTGTATTAATTTCGAGTTTATTTGACTTTTTTTGTTTTTATTTTCAGTTTTTGAAGAATTTTAGTTTGATAAATATCTATAAGATTGTGAAATAAAGTTTCAAGTGACCATGTGCTGGTTGAAATGGTCGAGTCCAAGTTTCGCATTGAGGGGGGAATAGGGTATCAGGCACGTTAACTTTCTCTACAGTAACAATTTATTACTAAATATATGAAAAAATAATTTTGGACTTTTTTATTTTCAAGTAGCCCTACTAATAATTTTAGTTGCTACCAGTACAGTACTTAAATTTTCTTTCCAATGTCATTAATTAAAAACAGTGCATGTTCATTTAACAATCCTATTTGGTGAATTGAATATACTTGTCTTCTCAACGACTATTTATTATACCTTTTTTATTTACAAATGTTTGATTAAATGAGGCTTCATTTGTATGTAATAATATATGTTTATTATAATGTAAGTCCTAATTATTTTGATTATATGATTTAATAATGAGTAAAATTGATATTTTTTTGTTAAAATTGATTTTTATGGTAATATTATGAATGTTTTTTAGTTTTTTGTATGTAATGAAGTTTAATACTTATATTTTTATATGAGGTTGGATGCTTGGAAATATAGTGAAAAAAAAAGTTCAAGAATCGGAATAGAGGTTGAACTTAAGAATCGAAATTGAAAAAAACAGATATCATTATTTAAAATTCCAGTCATTTATGGTAAATTTGAGAAATTCCCTGATTTTCCCAGGTCAAACCAAATTTTTTGACATTTCCCTGTTTTCAAGACGGGTGGTAGTCCTGATCTTACACAAGAAAAAGTTTTAAAATTATTATAAATAATACTCAGTGTATAGACAGACAGACACACAAGAGTTCTAGCATAAAAAAAGTTGAAAGCCCTTTTGTACTTCATATCATTAATCGGAAAGTTTTAAATTGGATTTATTTTTAGTTTAAAATAATAAGATACTCACAGATATCCAACTAACTATCTGGTCAAATGAATTACTTGAGGGAAGAAACTCCAAAATTTTGTCCTCTTCTTCAGTCATAGATAGTGCAGTTGTTGCAACTTGATATGACTGAGGGTAAGTTAGAGCACCTAACGTGAACAAATAAGGCTGTAAAGAAGATAATGTATATTAAAAGTAAAACAAGACCATTTAAATTAGACAAAATAGTAAGAGTTTTGTGCAATAAATAATATTGTGTGCTGGGGTAGAAATATTTTAGTGAGAGAATTCACTTTCATTAGCAGCAATTAAATTAGGGTTGAGCGAGAACATTTTTTCAATTCAAGACTATCTTGAGACAGGGATATAAAAAAGTATCGCAACGAGAAAATGTACTTTAAAAGTACATAAATGTAAATTATGTTTATAAAAGTAAATAAATAGTAAATATAGAGTGCCTTTTTGGCATTTGAGCTGGCGCTTGCTTTAAATTTCTTATAGTTCATTCAAAAACTCTAAAAATAAATCTTACACATTTTAAATGCAATTTATAAAATAGTGATAGGTAGTTAAAATAAACATCTTTTATAATTTAATTTTTCAGTGTAGAAGCTTTTATTGTCGAAGTTTGATATAAAAAAGATATTTATAACCAAAACATTTCTTAATAAAAGCGGTTTTGGTGAGGGTGGGGGGGAACGAGGCCTATTTTTGGGTCACTACGGTATTAAAGGAAATAATAGCTTCCTGGTTTGGTTTTTTAATTTCTTAGGACAATCATATGCTTTTTTTTAATTTATTGAATTTTCGATATACGATCGAGATATTTTTCCCTCGAATTTTGAGTCTAGCACATCCCTAATTTAAATAAATTACCATTATTTATTGAACCAGCTATCAATGCATATGCAAATCTTGCACTCACTCTCTTTGATGAAATGCCATATTTTTGAAACATTTTCTAGTGTAAAAATGATACGAATTTAACTTTAAATTTAATTTCATTCTAGGGTGAGCTGGAGGTCTAGGGGTAGGGTTTCAGACTTCTGTGCTGGAGGTCCCAGGTTCAATCCTCGGTCCCAGACCGGATTTATCTTATTACCAAACCCTTCCTTCACCTCTGACAAGACGTGTATTAATCACAACTTGTGAATGTGTGGAATGCCAGGCCTCCAACCGTGGTTCAGATCTCATGTTAAAACGGTAGGTCCTCCATTTCATCTCACAATCACCCTACCATTACACATTAGCTTAAGTGTGTATAAACCGAACTGTAATAAGACACCGTGCAAATAATAATAATATTTTATTCAAAATCATAAAATATATTATTATAACAAAAATGGTAGAAAAATAAACCAAACAGTAGCTTGACTCACTCACACACTCTCTATCTCTCTTCCTCCCTAAACGAGTAAGTGCATTTACAAATATGTACAATATATATTTTTAAATATTTATTTCACTAGAGAAAATATTAAAATTTCTTACATAGTTTTTAGAGAAAAAAAAACTTGATCCGGTTCCAAAATATCAGTCCAGTTGGGATTTGCAGCATCCCACCGATCTTTAATCCAATTTGGTCCCTGTAACATCAGAGCACTCACATGTGATCATGAACAACAATTTAAAAGGAAAATCATAACTAAGGTATTGATAAAATTAATTTCATATTCACTATGCATGGAATCTGCAGATGTCACTCATAAGAATATTTTATTATAAAAGCTAAACTTAGAACATATTTTTACAAAGGTACTAATGCATCATTAGTGAATGAAAACAAAACAATATTAAGTTTTAAGGCTTACCTTGTCCTTTATTAATAATGGAAATAATCTAATAATAAAGTTTATTGGTTTAATGTCTTCAACTATTTTTCGGAAGTCTGTGAAGGTGATAACCTCAGTGGACATCAAGGGAACTGGGGACAAAACAATTAAATTAAATAATAAAACAATAAAACTAAAAGGTGAGTGAACAGTTAAATTATTTAAAAAAGCTGGACCATTCCATCTGAAATTAACAAGTCTTATAAACTTACATTTTTTCATTTTGGGTTAGCTAGAATTGTAGTTTTACACGTCAAATCATTTTAAAGCTTTAAAATTTAGGTAAAAAATTTTTTTTCATTTAATCCAAAGTATATAAATATTAATATATTGAGTCCTAATTAAGATACCAAAGTCAAATCTACAATTGTAAAGCTATCGATTGCCCCCAGGTATGGACTGGCAGGAAACAAGCAGCCAAGGACTACAAATTCAGTGGCCCTTAACATTATTTAGACACCAGTGATTTTTGTTGTTGATGATGTAAGTGGAAGTATTGAGAAAGTATTTATTTCATCACTAGTAAATCCTCTTTAACATTAATTTTACTTTCTAGTGACACAAGCAAAAATACTTATAAATGGTTTGAAAATAGGTTAGTGTATATTTTTTTTAAATATATAATAAGGGTTAAGAGGAGTTTATTTGTTAAAAGCAATAAAGTGGTTTAAGCATGTTAAGCATGTTATAATGCCATTAAATAAATGATAGAAATGTTAACTCAAGAGGTATTAAAGGAACCAACTAAACACAAATTACTAAAACGACCCTTCACAAAAATAGTTGCTTCAGTCCTGTTGAGCTATTTGTACCAACATGGATAGTATGGAACAAAGTGTGGATCATCATTTACAACTATTTAGATTGTTTCCTATATAATGATTATCCCGATAAGTGGATAGCATTTAGCAAACAACTCCAGATGAAGTATGGCCACTTAAATTTATTAATGTTATAAATAAACATTAGCCAGATTTTTATAAATGAATTGTTTTCAATTATTACAGAGAGAGCATTTTTGCACTCTTGATTAAATGTTTATGACATAATAACAAATTAATACAAGCACCAGTCCTGCATAGAGTAAAATTAGATTGGCCATATACTGTTAATTTACAATATTTTATGTTTGATTAAATTGATTAAATCAATTAAAGTACCAGCCACCATATCAAATTTATAACCACCGCCACTTTGTTTGGTCAGAACCATTATGTATATGGTATTGTATTACAAGATGTGTAACCAATCCAATCGCAAAAATTCAACTTTTAATCCAAAAATAACATTTAACAAACCTATAGTTTCTGCAACATAAAGCCAGACTTTCGGAACATCAATGGCATAGTCGTCAGCAAAACTCAAAAAGGACTTCAATCTGAAAAGACAATTAAATTTTTTTTAAACACTTGGGTTTATAAACTAAAAACCAAACAAATGACCACTCTTTTATTCTCATTTTTAAACATGTGAAATAAAGGTTTAATCAATCGAAAGGAAAATAAAATATCCAACGAGAATGATGGATGTAAAAAAAAACAGGTAGAATATAAAGTGTATCCACATTTGTACAAATTTGGGTGTAATTCCACTAATTTACTTTGTATCATGCTCAAGGCTTCAGTGTACACACAGGATACTAAAGGTTATTAGGGTAGTAATATTGGACAGCTAGCAGAAGATTCCTTATTGCAAACTTTGATGGTGACTAATGTAAACCTATTCAGAAATAATTATTTTCTTACTAATACTAGATTTTCAACAAAAAGTTTTATCAATAAAACGAGTCTGTTAATACTTCTCTGAGAGTTACCGATTAATTGGTACTTTCTTAAATTATTGATAACACAAAATATTAATAAAACTATTATTTCTGTTTCTATCATTTTTCAAACTTTTCTTTCCTTAGATCTATTTTAGGATACAAAGTACTCTCATGTAGTTTAGTGTTATTTAATGGTACTCAATAATTGTTTTAATAGGTAAATAGCTGTAAAATAAAAGCGGCTAAAATGTTGGGTATCTGTCTAATTTAACTAGTCATTTAAGGCAATCTTTTAATATTTACAATCCAGAAAAAAAATTTCCCACTGATATTCAGGCACATTCCAACTTCCTGATTTTTTCCCTTAAGCTCAGGATCTCGAATAGGCCTGTCGTGAACTAAATGTACAAGTGGCTCAATTTAAATTTATCAGGCGGCTGTATTTAAGTGAGGAGTCACATAATTAATCCTAATTGCTAAAAAGACTGATTCAAGACTAAATCTTTTTATGTATACCAGGGGTGTGCAAAGCTTCAAAATTTTGACTTGGCTTCGAAACAAATTCCAGCTTTGAAGCTTCACCAATAAAAATATTGACAGCTAAGATAATCCATTTATATTCAATTACTGTCATTGTGAGCTGTTTTGTAAATTACAAACTAATATTCAGATGGAAAAAATCTGAATTGCATTTTGTGATACTAACTTGATTTGAGTAACTTGATTTGAGTAACACGAAATACTACAAACAAATGTGCAATAAAACATTCTACAGAAAATTTTAGTTCTTAAGGTTATATAAATAACGACAACCAAATATTTTGTCTATCATAACACAACTAAAAGAATCGTTTTAGATAATCTTAATTAAAAAATAAATAGAACGTACAGGAAAAATATTAAAAACAAATAAAAGGTATTTTATCTTTCATTGGCTTCCATCCCTCTTTACCAAACATTTATTTCATTTTTGACAAAAAAGCTCATAATAAAAATCCAAGCCAAGGACTTAATTTGATAACTTACCCTTCAATGTAATATTCTTTCTTAACAATCCCATTACTTATTAGATGACATAGTAACTTTCCTAAGCTCAGACGAGCATGAGATGTCCTTTCCATTACATAGTTAATGCACTCCAGTATGAATGCATGGAAGTTTGAGTCTGTAAATGTCTCAACAACGGTTTGCTCAGCTTCCTGAAAATAGTATCACCAGCATATACAATAGATAGTTAAAATCATTGTGATTCTTCAAAATATAATGAGAGAATTACATATAAAGAGACAAACCTGCAAGTTTGCATTTTGGAGGAATTCGTCTAGGAGGAGGTGAGTCTTTCTCTCCAATTGTTCTGCAGTTATGGGGGGAGGTATAACTGGTGCCAGAATTGTGGGCCTGGCATTCATTACACTGTCATTATCTACAGATATAGATGCAGAAGACCTGAACGACTCATCACTTCGACGCACAGAATTGTCCCTAGATGACGACCTTGATGGATGACCACTAGTTTGAGTTGATCGAGAGTCTACCATAAAAAAAACCCAACACAATAAGTGATATAAAAAAAGGCACACAAAGAACAATAATAATTTGGTTTGCATAATTTCAGAATCCTTTTGGCATTAAGAACATATTGGCTTATAGCCAGTTCTCTCTAAACATATTCATCATGTTCCAGGAATTATATTTAATTCCTTTACAAACAATACATTTGCTTGATATTTTTAAAGGCTAGTGTATCAGAAAGCATACAAATAACTTGATATTTTCAAAAATCGTGTAGGAATGTAACATTCAATGCCAATTTTCTCTTTTCAACCAATTAGATATTAAGAGAGTTGGTATCAGAAACAGTAATGGGCATAATATGACTGACTATTATAGTGAGATAAGTCATTCACACTTTATAATTTCGCAACCGGGCTGATTTGTTATATTGTGTCTATCAATCTATTTGATCTCATTACACATTTTTGCCTTCTTTAATGGGTATAATAATGGTTTGTTATATTGTGTCTATCAATCTATTCGATCTCATTACACATTTATGCCTGCTTCAATGGGTATAATAATTGTATCTCAAAAGCAAAACAAATTGATAGAATTTTTCCTTACAAAATTTTTATAATTAGTATGAGTATAATATGTGCAAGTATATAGATTAAAAATAATGATATCAACTTAGTTTGTTATCAAATGAGCAAGCAGAGTTAAAAAAACAACTATTGCCAAAACAACATGAGGTATGTGAGATCCCATTGACCTGATATAATTTGGCGAAATAATTAATAAAACTGACCTTCCATTGCCGGTTTGAAAGAAGCTACCATTCGCTCCTTTTCTATCGAAGGTGTGGGGGTAGATTTCCCAGGTCCTGCCCGAGAACTAGAAAGCAAACACCACCTGTTATCTTATGTCATATAGTGGTTAAAAAAAGTACAATAACTGTTATGGACCAGAATGATGCTGGGTAGAGGTGCGTTAGTAAAGGTTTAGAGAGAATTTGATGGGAGCTGCAGGAGGTATGTGGGAGGCAAAAACATGGTGGAACTACAAAGTAAAGTAAAGAAGGCAGTGGAGGAGAAGAACAAAGCAGAGTGAATTATTAAGAATAGGAATGAGGAAACAAGAGGAAGAGTAGATTAAGAAAAAGGGAGCAACACGTGTGTGCAGTCCAGGAAGGATAGGATACAAAAATATGACAGATGCTGAAAAGGGACGTGGAAGGAATTCTGGCGAGTTATGTAAAAAAGAATAGTAGAGAAATTAAATGATGGATGAGGTAGAAAGAACAATGAGGACAGAAGAAAAGTAACTATGGATGGGAAATTTTGAGATTATGTTCAATCCGGAAGAGGAAAGATGAAGAACAGAAGATGAGGAAATGAGTACCACATGGAAAGAGGTGGAAGATGCATTAAAGGAAATGAACAAAGGAAAAATACTATGTGTGGACAAACTGTGGAAATGTAAAGAGCTGCAAGAGATACTGGAAGACTGGATGAAGGAAACTAATAAAGAACTTTAAAAAAGAAGATAAGATTATAGTGAAATGATTATAGTAAAATAACGATAATCTGTTAAAAAAAGAAATAATAGTAAAAAAAAGAAAGGTCTACAATAGATTTTATCTTTTACTATACAAGAGCCGATTCAAAGGCAAGAACTATAATAGACTATTTACCTCACTTTTGAAGTCTGAATGAAATTGCTGTATCAATCAGTTTTCTATTTAGTGAAATAAATTCCTGCATTATCTACCAGAACTAACGTAAATGTGAAAAGCCAATCATCTGTGGCACTAAAATGGTTAAAATACACCCAACAATTCCTGGCAAGTCAAGAAGACACATTTTAATGGGGTATAAATTAGTTTTTTTTAAACTTTTTGAAATAGCCCAATATTGTTAATTCTAAATTATATTTAATGAAAGTAACTTTGTAGGAAAGCAAGCTAGACCACATCCAATGACAACATGGCCTTGTAAATGCCCAGTCTCCGTTAGTTTGGCACCGTGAGGAATCCCCATGCAGCACGTTAGCCGCACAGGGCCAGTTTGGTGCAAGACCATTACATCCACAACAAAGACTGCACCTTGATATGCTCGATGGAGGTTGCCTCCTCTCCTCTGGCATTTCATTGGCATTAGACAGGGCTGAATAATAATTGGCTGAGCTATATTGTGGTCCTTTCTTCTCTGGCTCAGTCTTTATTGCAGCACCTTTCCCCCAAGAAGAAAATAAAGTCCTTGAGCCTAAAGTATTATTTGCCTGATCAGCATCCTGGAATACGAAAGCACAATAGGTAAATAGTTAACATAGCAAATAAACGACACCCAAGTTTTACTTTAACAAATATTTATGCTAATGGTTTCAGGTAGGAGAGTCCACTTTTCATATTCGAAGCTCTGAAAATATGAAATATTTTCAAAGCCAAATCAAAGTTGGAGTATTTTTTGTTGGTTATTTATGCTTGAAAAATATATCACGGTCATTTAATTTACGTACTTCACTAAAATCAATTGGAAAATGTTTTATTGCACAAATGTTTGCAATATTTTGTTTCAATCTGATAAATTAAAGTTATTATCACAACATAAAATTCCATTACTTCCAATTTTTTCCACGTTAATATTAATTTGTAATATACAAAAAAAAAAGCTCTGAAAAACGGGTTATTTCAAATCTCCTCACAACATCCAACAAAGAGCTGTCAGCTCTACAGCGCATGTGTTGTAATATGCACATGGACACTTATATGAGATGTGATTGGTTCTCCGTGCCGAAAATCTCATCTCTGGCAAAGCGAACAAAGTAGAGATGTGTTCAACTTTAGCAGAACAGCTCGCACTGATAAGGCTGAAATCTTGTGATTGGCTTAGAGCTAGTCATGCTACTATGTTTATGTTCTGATCTAGTTTTTCAGCAAATGTGTGAATCCAATTAGTATCGGGACTTTAAGGTTATACTAAACGAGGGAGACCAGGAAACAGATTGGCTAAGCAGATAGCAAAGGTGCGAGAAGAATGGTGGAAGGAAAGAAAAGGGAGGAGTTCTACTAAACTTATCCGGCCATAGGGGAAAGGAGGGATTTGAATGCACAAGTAAAATAAAGCTCAACATAAGCAGATTTACCTTATTTAATTTAAATTTGTTTGTGTCTACTGCTATTCGCGAATTTGACCTATTTCCTGGTGCAACAGTATTCCAACCATCTTCATTCATATTTCCTCCACCAGGACCACCTGCAGAAAAAAATAAAACCGAATAAACACTTTTGTAGCAACAATTACTATAACTCAATAGAGATATGATATTAAAATTAGTGTCTAATGGCTTGGAAATGTACATTTATTTTTCTTAAATTATTACACTAAATTACACATCACACATAGTTTGAATTCACAGAATTATTTTTTTTGTATCAAGTATTTTTAAGGACATCAAATTCAATACCTTGATTCTTACTGGTAGGTATCTATCAAAAAACCAATCAAGAAATAATTTGAGAATCATAATAATTGAGAAAGACAGGAAGTTATATCCCTATAAACAGAATTATCAGCTCAGTATTTTATGACTATATTCAAGTAAATCTAGGACAAACTGTCAAACTAATCAATAAAAAGAAATAGTTTATTTCCACAACAAAGCTTTCAGTTTATTTTATAGAATTCAATATAAAATATTTTGTGTGATAAAATATATGAGAAAGACTTAAGCGAAATTATAGAATTTATACTATAATAAGTTTATATAAATTAATAAGGATGGTTGATTTGATCAATTCATAGATGATATTTGATATCAAAACATAGTTATAAATTACAATTTAATACATTCTGTAAATAAATTGATAAAATAGAAGTTAATATTTACCCACATAAGATTAAAAAGATATCAGGACATAATAAATAACACATTAAAATGTGAGTCAAGGTTACAACATATTAAAAGTAAAATTATAACAAAAGCATAAACAATTTAACATAATTAAACTCTTAAGATAATTGTTTTTGAATGACTTGGAGTATAATGTTTGAATTTGATGTACTTTATGTGAATTATATACAAATTTAAAATTTTTTAAAGAAAGATGAAATGTTGAATATGTCAAAGTTTATTGAATTCTATTATCTTAACTGAAATTCCCTTGCTCCTTTTTATAGGCATTGTAGAGATGACCTTAGAATTCTACATGTTTCGGCACGTCTACAGCGCCATCATCAGGACAGATGAATGTGCCTGTTTTGAGTTGCTCCAGTGATCAAACTAGTTTGATTCTAGTAATCACTGGAGCAACTCAAATTGATATTGCTTTTTATTACAAAATCATCATGTACTTAAAAAAAAATTTAAAAAAAAAGCTTTCAGTATTTTAAAATTTAGCTGTGGTTTCTAAAAGGATATTATATCCTAACATTAAATAGATTTTATTCTATGCTTGTCCCATACAAGGAAGTGAGCCTGCATTTGTGTGGGAGGAGAGTGGAAAACTATTTAAGAAGATCTGAACCAAGATTTCCCTACAGTAGCTATACCTCTATTTTTCCTCCTGTCCATACTGTTGCCACCGCCACCTCCTCCTCCTCCACGATCATCTTGTCTTCTAGGAGTTTGTTGAGCAGAATTTAGAGCTATTAACATATCTGAGGTTTCCTTTTCAGCTTCTTTCTGAATTTGATCTATAGTCTTGGGAGCAGAATCATCTCGGCGAGGTTTCCACTTGCAGTTCCTTAGTTCCAAAACATCTTGCAACATAAACCTCACTCGACTGGAGATCTCTCCTCGTTTCATTGACAGTTCCCTCATTTTATCAAAATATTGAGCCAATGACTGAAAAACCAAAAACAAAATTGCTTCATTTTAACAAAATTTTGAGTTTAATGGAATTTTACTTTGTGCTTTTACATCAGTAGTGCAAATAGGCCTTTGCAGGTTATTTATGAATTAACCAGATTTAATTCCAGGTCAAACACAGCTAATGGAAAGTTAAAGAGATAAATTATCTGACATAGGACAGATGGGGACCG
The DNA here is from genome assembly GCA_902155825.1 of Timema genevievae. Taxonomy (NCBI): domain Eukaryota; kingdom Metazoa; phylum Arthropoda; class Insecta; order Phasmatodea; family Timematidae; genus Timema; species Timema genevievae. The sequence continues at coordinate 60,639 of CABFWO010001621.1, forward strand.
CTAACGGAAATAATTATTGATAATAAGAAAATAAGTATTTAGTTACTTTCGGCCAATATTTGCAATAAAGAGCTGATGTATGGATGTGCTGAGTGTTTAAAAAAGTAAAGGGTTAAAAAAGAATCTGCAATGTTTGGTGATTAGGACCAAGTGAGATAATGAATATGTATGGACCTTGCTTTAGGCAGGCACGTTTAGTCTATACATAAGTTTTTTTACCATCAATTATTTTGATATAGGTATTTGTAAAAACATAATAGTAATATTTAGATTGCCATTCCTAAGCATTAAACTTTTGCACATATTTATATAGTTATGAACAAAAATAGTAAAATTTCATTTCATCAGACCCGGTACATAACTTAATAGGAAAGATAACTAAAATGGATAAATTTTTAAATAATTTCTTTGACAAGTACAATCCTTAGTGGGAAAGAGAACTAAAATGGATACATTTTTTAAATAGTTGCACATTGATAATTTATTTACACTACATTCAATTATGATTTAAACACAGCTTAAGAACAAAGGATCTAAAGATGCCAAGAAAACACTACCACAAAAAATCTGCAGTGTTGATTCAGAACCACATTGGTAAAGTTATTTGTAAAAAAACACTACTAGTAACTTGAAATTAATTCCAAAAATGTTTCCAGAAAGCGATGTTACAAAAACAAGTCAAAGGTGGCAATTTCTCTTATTTTTACTGGCAAGCAGATACAAATTTTTTAAAAGGACCATTTGGAGACAAATCAACCAGAGAACAATGAATTTAAGACATCTTGTATGTTTAATATATATTTTTATATAATATATTATAGGAATTTTTTAAATGCCTAGAACAAGACTTCTCAAATATATTTAAGATAATACTGTACTATGAGGTTTTTACTTTGGTAAAGATTCAATCTAATTGAACACTAATTTTGAAAACTTTATTCAATTAATGATTATATGAACTTTAACCCATTCCCTGGGGTGGGTGTGAATCGACCTTTCATTGCAATAAGTTATTGTAATGCCATTTATCAATGAACCACTGTACTTTAACCCAGTCTGAATACTTCATATTGTAGCTAATAGATGAGGCTACTGTTTCAATGCTTTGCTATGACCATGAAAAAAGCAATAAATATGAAAATAAGTGACTTATGACAACATGTGTCTGATCAGTATATAAAAGTAGTAAATTGACTGCTAGGTTTGCTTAATTCTATGTTCTAAACACGTGCCAGGGAATAAATAAAAATTGCAATGTTCAGATAGAATGTACAATCAGGGCTCAGAAACTCCAGTCTGGCATGACATATAAATATCATCATTACACTTCTACTTATGAATGATACTTTAAATAGAAATTTAAATGTTGGAATTTCTAGAACTTTGTTTAAATAAGTAATGAATTTGAAGCATACTTTCAAAAGCCAAAATATAAGAGCCCAGGAGTTTTTACACCAAAAATATTTAAAGAATTAAACAGAAAATGAATGAGTGAATATATTAATATTATACTAAAGGTTTTAGTCTTCTCATTAATTCTAGTAGGAGGAAAAACAAAAGACGTTTTTGGCAATTTGATCAGAAAGGGAGTTTTAGTATCGTCCTATTTTCTGAGTCTTCCTAAGTTTGGGATCCTGCACAGGCCTATTAATTTTCAACATTTAAAATTATTCACTCTCCTTACATATAGACTTTATTACACCTGCCCCTCCTTTAATGGGGCAAACAAGTGTTATGTAGTTTATATGATTCCTTTGATAAGTTTTACATTTTAACTTATTCAGATGTATTTGATTTTGGAGTCAATATTAAATTTGTATTAAATTTATATTTGTAATTTCAAAGTCTCAAGAGTTCTTTTAATATTACCTTTGATTAAACAGTAATATTTTAAAGCTCTTCGATAAAATAACGCCAAAAAAGGTTAAGTAATTTGGATACAGCTATTTGCTTGGG
>CABFWO010001621.1:62609-125465 GCA_902155825.1 Timema genevievae
GGGTTTTGAGAAAAACAACTCCACAGTAGCATTATGTCTTTGGACGACATTTTATGAAAATTATTTGTACACTTAGCTTTTTAAAATCGTATTACTGATACTGAATAATAGGGATGTGCCAAGTCCACTTTTTTGGTTCGAAGCGAAGTCAGTTAATATGGGAATTATTCTTGAAGCCAAATATTTTTCTATTTAATTTTCATTAAAAATATTATGTATTATGTTGACATTGAGTATAGTTATCCAACATCAAACTAATTAATTTTTTTAATACTAATATTTGTAGGTTAATGCCAACAAATAAATGTTATATTCACATTATCTTTATATTAAAACTTTTTTGTGTATAGCCTAAATGGATATTAAAACCACATGCATTTTCTTTAATGATAATAGCTTGATTTGTCAGAGTAACAAAATATCATAAATAATTGTGCAATAAAACATTCTATACATAATTTTGGTTCATATAGTCATATAATAATCACAATATAATTTTTTTACGTATAAAACGGCTAATAAGAAACTATTCAAATTTTGATTTGACTTTGAGAATATTTCATACATTCAATTTGAGTTCGCTTCGAATTGAAAAAGTGGATGATGCACACACCTATTTAATATCAAGTTACAAAAATATTAAACTAAAAAATTATTACAAAAATATTAGATGATGAAAATGTACCACCTTTATTTAGCCTTCCTATAGTAAATATGCTGAATTTATATTTGTCGGTCACTTTTAACTGAGGATGAAATTATTTTAAGGTAAGCAAAGTGTGTACTGTAGGATATATACATATTACCTTTGTATTGGTTTTTAGGCCTATTATATCATACTTATCAGTGTGAAATTTCAGTTTTTTCACCAAAGAATATGTAACATTTTGAACATTTCTAATAAGGATAAAATTTGGTTCAATGTTTACTTTCGAACACACTTTGGGAATTTATAGCTTTTGAACTTAACTGATTTAGCCTTTGGGCTTTACCATTATGATTATTTCACTGAAACACCTACAAGTATTGAATTTAACTTGTAATTTATGTTATTCAAAATGAAAATCTCAGCGTTAAAAAAAATGATAGCATAACAAAGATGCTTGTAAAAATGTATACAATATGATAAATACATAATGTCTACAAGACATATAAAAAACTGCTTTATTAAAATATAAGCTCCCTATTAATTTATTACTAACCACATCCACAGAAATGTTTCGTCAATGTTAGTGTTTGTGATGACAAATCTTTCACTGATTGAACTTTTCACCACACAATTGATCATTTAAATAAACGTTAATAACAGTAATTCCAACCATAGAATATAAACAAATATACCATGAGAAATATAATTTAAAACGATATAAAATAATGTACAAGTAATATTTGTTTTTCGAGATTGTGAAAATATGTACTTTTAGATATACCTGATATAAACTAATTATCTCATATAACATTAGTTTCATCTATACTTTAAATAAATTTGTTATGAAGTAGAAATCGGAAAAAATAATTCAATGTTCAGATAGATTATATAATCAAATGAGTATCTCAGAAACTCTAGTCTGGCATGACATCTAATTATCATCATGACATTGTCAAATTTAACAAAATTAGGAAAGCATGTGAATTGTTTTCAATTTCAAGCCTATATTATGAGAGGATTTAAAGTTTAATGCATTATATACAGAAGGTAAAGGTCGATAAATAGAAAGTTCCTTACGAATTTCCTTTTTCTCTCTTTTATATTTTAGGTTTTATCTTCTAGGAAGTTGCTTTGTGTGTCTCAAATACAATTCTAATAAAATGAACTAGTTTTATTATTTTTTATTATTTATCCATTATTTATCTTCGCATAGAAAACAAGAAATATATTCAATTCTTGAAATTTATCGATTTCTTAGAATACTTTCTATTTAAAACAAAAACATATTTTCTACTCCAATATGTTCATTCTCATTTTATAAGGCAGGACTATGTTTGAATATTTTTACAATTACTTCAATAACATATTTTAAAATCTAGTAAAGTCTTAGTTAAACTCAATTTTAAAACAAATAATGAATTAGCGAGTCATTATTTGATTCTTAAAACCTGAGAAGCTCTTATTAAGTGATCAGATTACCTGAATAGATTCTAAACAACCGATATACAATATGTAGGCTACGTAGGCATAAATAAAGTTTTATCAGTGTCTGACTTGATAATATTTATTTTTCATGAAACCCAACAACAAAAAACTAACTTAAGGATTGTATGCAATTAATTGGGGTTCTTTGCATAGTTGTAGATAATTAAAACTAGTTGAGAAGTAAGAATTAACAGTATCTTTACTTTATTATCACTGGCAAGTAAACACAATAATACAAATCATGGTGGCCAACTTTGTAACGTGTTATTTCTGTTAAAAAAAAAGCCATAATTTGTTTTTACTTATTTAGAGTTTATTTGTAGTTCTAGTTATGATTTTCAGTTTTTCAAGAGTTTTCATTTGTTCATTAAAATATTTACAAAATTGTTTGCGAGGCGAAAGTTTTAGAAATGAGCATGTGCTGAAACAGTCTAATCCAAGTTTCCCATAGGTGGGAGGGTAGGGTATTTGGCACATTAGATTTTCCACAAATATATTTTTTAAGTAATGATAATGAGTTTATTCATACTTTTCTCTTTTGTTCGACAAGATAAGGATTACGAATTAAGTTGTGATATTCAAGTAGGCTTAAATAAGTAATTTTTTATGAATTCGAGATAATATTATGCTTTATCTTATGAGGTGAAAGATTTGACCATTGAATCCAGTAACTCGGTGAAAAATCTTTCACAATTTGATGTAGGATTTACTTACACGGTCCTTTTCCAGTAAGGATTTGGGTACCAATGTTATAAAAGCATGTGGGTGATTTTCTGGCCAATACTGTATTTAAACACCATAAAAATATGCAAAAATTGGTGTGTAAAATCTCGGCTGCTTACCTGTTTTGTTTCTAAATCTTTTCCTATTGTGGTTAACAGCTTACACAAACACTCGAGGGACTCCTCATCTCCTTCAGATAGCAAATGTTTTATACACCTAATCATTATGTTCGCAGTCAACATTTGCAGCTTGAAAAGTTCACCAATAAACCTACACAAGGACCAAAAAAACAACATTTAAGCAACAAGTGTTCAGATAAATCTTGCAAGTTATAAGAAAAATATATTTATCTCTCAGCTTAAAGATTTACTTCATTTTATTCAGTCCACTACTTTCATGATTTAAATAATCACAGAGAAAATTTGTAGTTGATGCAAAAGTAATTATAAAAAAATCCCTTACCTTATATTGCCAACAGACTTCATTCGTATTTTCCTTTCTTCTTCATCATACAATGCTTGTAATTCTTTCTTCTTTTCCTAAAGTAAGATTATTATTTAGTGTGTAAAAATTATACAATTTAATTATTTAATATATATAATTAAAAGAATGTTCAGATAACAATAATAATCAAAATCAATTCAGAAACTCCAGTCTGGCATGACAAATAAATATCATCATAACAATGCAAAATTCTTGCTGTAAAAGCATCTTATCAATAATTAGATGGTAACAAACACATACAGGATCTGTAGTTGCTTCTATTTGCTTCAATTTCTCGTCACGATTTAACTCTGCCTCTGTAGCTCTTCTCAAATTCATGCTGACAACGATTCACCAAAAGCTTTCGAAATTCAACAAATTCTGAATCTTCTTTTGTTTTCCTCTCATTTGGGACTTGCATGTTTGATAAAACTTTGCACATTTGTGCATAAGCCACAGAAAAGCTAGGCTCATCAACTGCCTGAAACAAAGACAATTTATTTTACAAATATAAGACTCAAATAAATATTATGTGTAATTGTTTTTATACCAGTTTCAGTTCCTTGAAACTTAAAAAAAACAGGACACACACACACACACACACACACACACCTAACTGCAACTTTTTTTTACGTGTGTGAGAAATGGACTTATCCTCTAAAATTAAGATTTGAGGAAAATGCAAATGCTTACTGTCAGAACTGTTGCCAGTATCATATTTACTGTATCCAATGGTGAAAGGGATCAATGATTTACAATTAAAGATGAGTTACTTCAGAAATAATAAATATTCAATTTTATATTTCCAAATAATATAAATTTCATTAACTCATACAAGTGGGTGTAAGTGATTTGTTAAATTTATTGTTCAACCTTTTAATTCAATAAAATATCTTATCGATTATTACACACTTCAAAGTTTTTATGCATTGTGCTTACGCAGGTAAAAATTAGTAGATATATTCTTATGAAAAACAATGTGGAAAAACTATAAAATAATCTAAGGTATAAGGAAGTTAGTCACAAACGATAGTTGGGTAAGATTAGTTCCATGTATGATAAACAGACCTATCATTCATGAGCTCTCTTTTTACACTTACCTTTTCAAAAACCAGATTGATTACTCCTAGTAGCCTTTCAGAATTGTCTATAGGCAAACTCTGAACTTGATTCACCAAGGTATGGAACTTCTGCGGTGTTAGCTTGTTCAGAACACTACGCACCTTTTTATATAGTTCCTAAACAATAATTAAAACATTTACTAAAAACTGGGCTGTATGAAACAATAAAACTAAGAAGCTCTGCTACATATTCATTAAAAAACTTATTGAATTAAATATAATTTATCAGCCCTGTCTAGGCCAAAATGTTTTTACACTTCACCACTATCAAACATGTAAATGATGCCAGTGTTCAACTAAGTACAATATACTTTTTACTAAGAAAACATTTTATATTAAATGTAGAAATATACATGGCAAAATTAATTTATGTTAATTAGTAAGGTTATGTGAATGAAGTTTGTGAGGAGGATGTTAGCCTCAGAAGAAACTTGATTGAGAATGAAGTTATCAGTGAAAGAGTGGGGGTACAGGAATGAAGGTATCAGGTAAAGAGTGGGTTCAGGGAGTACATGAGAAAGTGAATCAAGTACCGTACTTCAATTCAAAGACACCATCAATTGTAAGACGCACCTTAATTTTTTAGTACCACCAACAGATAAAAAGCTTAGATTATGAGAAAAAAAAAGCTAAAATACTCTATTTTCAAGAAATATTTTTGATAGGGGTGTTCGAAGCTTCGAAAAATTAGAGTTTGGCTTTGGCATATATTCGAAGTCTAGTGATTATATTACTTGTTTTACATCAAATAAAAAAGATATGAAATTACCCCAAGAAATATTTTTTTTATCGTTTATAGTTTTAGAACAAGTTAGCTTTATTTTCTTGGTGGAAGTTGGAAAATTTCCATAATACCTTGAATTTTAAGACTTCCACAACATTAAACCTCTAACCCCCTTGAATGTGTACATTAAAATAAATAATTAAAGTTTTTTTTATTTTAAGTGTGTTTGATAAAGTGTTTCTTGAATATTGCAAATATTTTTTTAATATTCTAAAATTCCCACACAGCCATTTCAATTGTTTACTACATGAATCATTATGTTCAATTCAAATTCCTGTTAATGTGTAAGCTAGCGGCAGACTTGATAGATAGATGAGCACATGTGCAAGGAATATGACATTCCTTACAATTATTTTTAAAAAAGTACGCAAATAGTTAGTATAATCAAAAAATGCATTTAATTTAGATAAAATCTTAAATATTTTACTAAAAATTAAATCAAATAAAATTTCCAAAAAATTTCTTTTTTATACAGATTACAAGAAGAATTAATTTATGAGCAAAATTATTATCAAGGTCGTATTGTTTTGAGATTGGCTACAAGCGCTTTCAAAATCAGAACCATATATTTTTAGTAGGGATGTCAAACTCGATTTTTCGATACCTCAATACTTACTAGCATCGAAATAATCTAGACTTGATCTTAATATTATGATTCTATCTAATTCAATAATTAGCTCTCAATTAAAAGTACTGGCAAAATTCATAACAAATAGTTATCAAATATTTCTGATAGTTTATTTGCTGTTATTTGCTATATTTTGGTCCAGTTAACAACCCTATTTGGTGAATTTAAAAGACTTGCGCTTTCGACAATTGTTTGTTATGCCTTTTTTTTAAATTATTTGACTCTGTGACATTTGAAGGTAAATATACATGCTTTCTAATGTAATTAATTATTTTATGAATATATTAAATTATGTTTTAATGTTGTAAATGGATCTTTTTTTTAAAAATTCTATCATTTACTTTTTTTTTGTTTCTTTGCTATTCTATAAAGTTGAATAAATGTATTTTTAAATGAGGTTGGACGCTTGGAAAAATAATTAAATCGTAAATGATCAAGAATCGAAGTTTAACATATAATCAAAATTGGGAAAAGAAGGTATTGTGACATCTCTATTTTCAGTAATTCACATGGCAAGATTCAAATGGATTTATAAAATCAAAGTTTCCCTGTTGATTTGTAAAACAAATAAACAAAAATTTTTTTTAACACTGAACTTCTCAAAACTATAAATACACCCATCGAATTAACTTAAACTCTATTTTTTTTATAGCGTTGTTCTTGACCGGCAGTCAACTCGTGTGTTTTATTAATTTGTTATTTTGTGTAAGAAAGGTTAGTAAAACACAATGCAGGAAATACCTTTTGTTATGTTTAGTATTTTTTTTAGACATAAAAATGTATGTAAGGTACTTTAAAGGGAAATCATGGTAGAATACTGTGGTTTCTTCTTGTTTTTGTTTATGACAAAGCATCTATATTTAATGTGGCATAGTTTATTATATTACTATCAATCGGCTATTGTTATCAATTCCTCTCAGTCCCAATGTGATCACAGTGGCGCCTACTCAATTCATAAATCAACTAATGTTATCTGCAGTTGTCACTTTTGATATTTATTATCTATACCTATAGAATAACAACGATAATTAAAATTTCATTTTTTATAACTAAACACCATGTGTACATTTAACAGTTGCTACGAGTTATATTTACCTCAGTCTTTGCCTCTACCTCAGATACAGCATTTCCCTTCATTCGACCAGGTTTCCAGGCATTTTCAGTCTCATGAAGTTTAATATCTTCTCTCAAGGACAAGGATACATGAATAACATTAGGCTTGTTACTCTTTGGCTTGCCCTGTTGACTATTCCTTTTAGGGATAGGCTGAAAAGAAACAAAATTACTATCAATATATTTAATCCAACAAATCTAATAATATATGTAGAAATTAATAAGGTGATTTAAATCTCAATAAGTGTAAATTCGTTTATTAGTCCTTAGTGTTATAATAGCACATGATCACGTATAATTTTTCATTTCCATTGTTCTATGCGCAGTTTCACAAGCACATTGCGTTGTATGGGCCCATGCTAGAAATGATCTTACTGTGAAATTTATATCAATTCCATTTTTAATGCTTGTAAAAGTTGATGTTCAGACTTTAAAATGAAAAATAAGAGGGTCAAAATGTTTCTATTAAACAACATGAAATAAAGGCTTTTTTAAATTTAAATATGGTAAATTTGGTAAGATATTTATTACAATGTTAATTAGAACAGATTAACCAACATAATTTTATACCTAATTAAATATTGACTAAACTAGTGTTAGTTTTGTAGTTAGCCATATTTATATTTGGGGTAGACGAGATCCCGAACCTTTGGGAAAACGTCGGTAATCATTCCTGAGAGTACGGCGGGAAAGATCCTTTCAATTTACTCTAATTATGAAACTGCAAAATATTATCAAAGTTTAAAAGTTACTTTACTTAAATGTTCTCTATAGATTTGACACCCCTTATACTCTACTCCCTGTCTAGGTTGTCAACAAGAGACACCCTCAACCCTCATAAATGGTTGACCTTAGCAAGCTACTTCCTTTCCCCCCTTAATCCTCAAAAGATAGAATATATCTGCCCTTCTCTAAATCTTTCAAGCTCTTTCACTTGCTGAACCCAACTAATAACTGTTGATAGACAGAGCAGAATAAGCACCTCCCAACTTGTCTCTCAACAAGAGAAGATAAAATAACCCCCTCTCCATCCAGTCAACAAGTTTGCTAAATAACAAAGAAGAAGACTGTCCACCAAAGTGATGAGTCAGCAGTAACTGCTAGAACATGAGTGCAGTGCGCCCATTGTTTTGTTACTTGGAGCACTATGTTATGTTTCTGGCCCAAAACTTTTCAGGTAAAGGGTCCATCCCACCAGACCAATGGGAATAGATAAATTCCTAGACAGTTTCCTGAGGGTTCGGGATCTCTTCCAAATTCCTAGACAGTTTCCTGAGGGTTCGGGATCTCTTCCACCCCTAATGACACAGGTTGGGGTGGATGGGTGAGGGTGTTAAGATAATGTCTGGCATGGTGTTAAAATGGTCGGGGATTTAAAAAGACAGGTAAAGTGTTGAGGTTTATGAATGCCCCTTATGAAACATTATCCTCCCTCCCAACCATTTTATATATTTTATCAATTTAGCTTCAAAAATAACCATATTATTCTCCCCCTCCCAACCATTTTAAATATTTAAACATTGATTTAGTTTCAAAAAATATCTTATTCTATTCAATTTCAAAGTTGAAGTAGACTTCACACACCAATAAAGCACAATAAATCATGTAAATTGATACTTAAGTATCAATCATCAACGCCCCAATTAAATTTAATATATTCCTCCATCTAATACAAACTTACCCCTTGGTATCTAGTTCCACCAGATCCTCTCAACGCAAAATTTGGAGTTAGGGACTCGTGAGTGCGATTCTGGTTCATTAGTGGTCGGGTGTCCATTGCTCTAGGTTGCTGCAAATAATAAAATTTGTGAGCAATTCTAATTCAAGGCTCCATTAGTTTTTTTTAATCTTGTATCAAACTACTACATTTCTATAATTTAAGAAGTAACTATGAATTAATCACAGTTTACTTTTCTCTTTTTATTAATGGCATTGTCTTATTGTTGAGCTTGAAGCTATTTTGTAGGGATCAAAAAACTAATCATCATACTAGATGCCAACAAACTAAAGAGAAACATCTTATCTAAATACTGACAATTTTTGTGACAAAACAAATAATACATAAGTATCCTGAGCAAGTAGTAAGATGCAGAGCTAAGAAAATAGTGACAAGTGTATTGAAGGTGTTCACAATAACGAACTTCATTTAATATACAAGCATGAATTAAGAAATTTACCTACAAAGGATTATATACCCCCAAAAAAAAGAAAACTATTATTAACTAACCCTATTTGAAGAATTATTCAACACAACTTCCAGGTCTGGTAGGTTATCAGGTTTTTTCTTCGACTGAGGATCATTTTGGAGTTCCATTAAGAAATCTCGCTCATATTTCTTCTTTCCGTCTGGATTCACAGGGCTCCACTGATCTGCAAAAGAAAACCCCCAAGCATTGAAATTCAGATAGCAACATAAAAATCTTAAGGAAACAATCATTTACACTTGGTCAGTAACGAGGAATTCCAGATTTTTTTCACCATTTAATATTTCTGAAACTCTTGTTATCATCATGTTGCATCAATAACAGTGTAACTAGACAGGGTTCCTACACAAAAATCATAGTTTATTATTTCTTAATGTAGTCCATGACACAACAAATGGAATAATTAAAAGATAACCCAGGAAACAATGGGGAAAATGAGAATTCCATTAACATTTCCAGGCCCAGAGGAGATATTTTAAAATTTCATGTTTTCCATGATGTGTAGGAACCCTGCTAGATCCAACCACAAATCACACACGAATTAACTGGTCTAAATTGACTGTTGCATTAAATTAGTTCATACTAAAATAAACATCAAATTTATAATTGAATCTGAATTGAGATCTGGTAAAACCATTCTCAAATAAAGAACTTTTGTGTATTATTAAGTGTATTGTATGCAAGGATGGGTCCTAAAAATCTTCAAGGGTAGTCAAGGATTAGAATGATCGGATAGGATTCAAATTAAATAGGCCTACTTTTTTTTAAACTAACGCTAAAATACTTAGCAGTCAAGCCCAAAATAATTGTAAGAACAACTAGAACCTGGACTAATAATTTACTACTTAACTGAATATATGAAAGTTAAAATTAGTGTCCGGATTCATTTAGATTTGTCCTAAATCTAAGAAATGTGTATTTTATATGTACATAAAATTGATAAATATTTGCTTATTCTTTTATAAACAATTTTCGAAATACAAACAAAACTAATATATATATGTATATAAAAGAATTAAAGACACTTTCAGCCTTTCATGTTGGTATTTTTGTGAAAAACCGTAGTCAAATTAATAGAAAGTGAATTTTAGCAAATATAAACTTTTTTTTACTGTAAATCACTTTGCTACCGATAATTTATAGGTATAGATGGTATTTACAATAGCCACAATGACTACACATCACATGACTTAATAACAGGTTTCATTTGGCTCAGCACCAAGTCTTAGCCATTATTATCATAAATTTAGTTAAAACTCTAAGACTTGGTGCTGAGTTTAATGTCAATTTAAAGTTGAATGAGATGTTACATTTATAAAAATTATATGATGAAGTACAATAATTTATGGTATGATCTATAAAACCACTTGACTTTTTACCAAGTTTGGATACAAGCTATTTACCATCTTTGTATGGAAGTTTAACATTGAATAATGCCGGTACAACTGGAATATTCTCAATGACTGGAGGAGTATCTTCCTTCAAAGCTGCAGCAGACACTTTTGTATTCTCTTCATTAAGAGCTGTCACCAGTTTCTCTTCTTCAGCATCAACATCTGGCTGCTGTTGTTCCTCCCCTTCCTGGTACAAACAAACACACATGATTTTTAAAAGAAGGTAACAAATCAATACAAGGAGAAAAACTTTACATGAATAGTAGAAATATTGAAACGTAAGCCAAGTGTGCCTATGAGAAGATCTCAAAAAAAGATTCTGGCTGATCAAGAAGGGTTTGATTTTTTTTTAAATAAAATGTTCTTTAAGACATACAGTTTCATTAGCAATACACAAAGCTTATATAACTTAGTAAAAGGACAAGAAAACTTACCTCACTACAAGTCTTATCCAAGTTATCCGTATCTTACTACCTGTTTGGGTTACATGTTTAAGTACTAATTAAGATAATGGGCTAAGAATTTGGAAGGTTGAATTTAAAGGAAGTGAACCAGCAAGTGCGTGGACAGAGAAGAGGAATCACTATATTTAGGAAAAACCACCCCCAGTTCACCTGACTGAGATTCTAACCTAAATCTCCTCGCCGACAATATAGATCAACACGAAACTAGAGCGTGTTAGCTAACTATGCCACCGAGGAAGTTAAGTTTCAAAACTAAAGATTGTTGTTGAATCAAATATTTTACAATTTTGGGTTTAAGTATTTTATATTTATTTGTATGATCTGTTCATCAAATATTTTCAAATAGCATTTTAAAATTAATTACTAATAACATTATGTCAATATAAATTGGAGCATGTTTATATGTAAACTATTTAATTGCAAGACAAAATTAGAACATATATTTTTGATACTATGTGGAAAATGTGATTTTTTTTACCTTAGGTTCTTGACTATCCGTGATCACAGGGCCTGCTGGGACCTCGACGGACACAGGACTCTCAGCTTCTGGCACACGAGGGACTGGGGGTGGAACCTGGGCAGGCGTCACTACCGCTGCCACAGGGACAGGGGTTGGGACAGGCGTGAGTGCTGGAGTCGGGGCGGCGGCAGCAGAGGGAGGGGGTGTCTCTTCTGTGGCAGACCCGACAAAAGCGTCCATGTCACTACCCTCTTTTCCCACTCCTTTCCGGTTGTAGTCTTTCATCTTTGCAACACGTTTTTGTTTGGAGCGCTGAGTGGCCTTACCTTAAAGGGAAAACGAAATAAAGTACTTATGAATTTGTGATTGATATGGAAACTAAACTTTTACTTAGCTTAAAATTTAGTGCAACGGGAATTTCATTGTGTAACAAAATAAAATGTATCTCACATTGGATCTCATTTTTAATAATGTAATAGGGATGAGGACTGATCAGTATCAAGCCACATTTATGAAATATATTACCTAGGATGTAAGATAGCAGTTCCTAATATATTGGACTCAAAAACTCAAATTCGAATAGAATGATTGCAAATGTGACAATCAAGAAAATACTACAGCTATTTATTGACTTAAAGCTCATTTTAAGCAAGATAGTATACCTACATTACATGTTTATTTCTTAACTGCATGTGTGCGGCAACTATCATAAAAGAGTATTATCTATGTTATAGGCACCCTAAAACATTTGATTATTAAATAACCAGCTAATTAGGAAATGCAAATTATCTGCCAACTGTCGTATATTTAAGAAAAGTCATACAAAGATTTGTTTTAAATATTAATATTAAAAGTATTTGTGAAAAGCTAAATTACCAGAAAAACGGGGGCACAGGACATTTATTTAAGTACAGAATACACAGCCACCAAACCTTAAAATAGTGTCGCAGTGCTCAATTTTAATTAGAGCTGAAAGAAAAACATTAACTTAACACTTAAAAACTATGATAAAAAGCTGAAGTGAGGACTCATTAATTAGTGTGTAGAAGAAACGAATCCACAAAGATGTCTGAACCCAGATGAAAATAGCAATTGGTCTGAAGCACATCTAAAAATAGCAGCAACAACTGTGTGCGCTCCCTAGCATGCCACACACATAGCAAGATAGCTTCAAACTTGCAGTTATTTGAATAGGCATCAACTTCAATTGTATCAATTTAAAGCACCTATTTGAAAAGGGTAGACCCAAAATAATCAAGGTGTCATCATTACTTCAGCTATCTAAACTTAAAATATACAGGCCAAGTGAAAAGATTTGAGTCTGAAATTGAAGTATGAAAGTAGCTGTCAAGCACGCCAATATTGTTTTGAAGTTCATAAGTTTCCATCTACGTTTTTGAAGGCCTAAAATTTTAGGAGTACTGCAAAAAAATTATTTTTTCCCCAATTGCTATTTTTAAACAAAACTAAGTATATTTATTTGAATTCAAAATTAACAATATTACAGAACCCATATGTCCCCCCATCCCCAAATGCTTTCTCTCTTTTTTTTTTACCTTTACATTAAAAGAGGGACACAGATTTAATTTTACTCAGTATCAGAAGTTTCTATATAAGTTTGTTTACTAGCTGAAAACATCAACCATTTGTACAATATCTGTGTGATTTACTGCCCTCCCCCACAACCCTTGAAGTGTATAATTTATTAATGACCCTTAAGCATAGTTCATACCTACTTGAAAATTCTAACTTAGGGTGGCAACCGTTTTAAATAATCAACTTGCTTTTGTCAACAACCAAATATATGTGATGGAGGAAATGTCTGCTTGCTCAGAATTTATAAATGTTTCAATTTAAAAAAAAAAATAGTCTGCAGACACACATTTATGAATCACTAAGGTCAGGCAAAAATCTAATAAGTTATTTCTCTTCTCTACTTATAAGACTTCATATAGAAATTTATTAAATCTTTAAAAATAACAAGGAGGCTTTTCTTTAGATAAAAAAAACTTTGTCAACAAATTAACCAAGTGATATAATTTTATTATTTTGTTTAGTAAAAAGTTCAATAGAATGTTCTACTAAAATAAGCTATTGTATCTAAATTATTAACATAGAGGGTGTGTAACAATGCCCTCTGATTTGGCTTGTGGTTTAAAAGCAAATTATGCAACACAAAAAATTGATGCCCAAAATAATCAGGCACATTAAATTATATATTAACCAAAACAAAAAGATACTCCTCAACCTAACACAAGTATCACCTCCATCTTTGGAGCCCCGCCTGCCTTGTTTCCAATTCTGGCTGCTACTTTGATTCCCGCTAGGATTCAAGTCATTTGAACTCGTAGAAGCTCCTCTGGCATTATCCATCCTTAGTAGGATTTAAAAATCTTGCTGCAGACGCCGAACACATTTAAAAAGTTTAAAAAACACATTTAAGTTTCTATTCAAAATGTCATATTTTAAAACAACTTCACCGCACAATAATTTGGGGACTAAAATAACATAATGACTGGATGTGATCGCGGAGGAATTCGCACCAAAATATCTCTTCTGGCAAGTGCAGACACAGTAGACTTGCGATGATGCGCGGAGGCAGCAGACAAACGAAAATCTAATTTTGTGTCCCAAGTTCCCATAAGAGTCGTCCCGAGGCGCTAGTAGCGTCCGGCCATTCACTGCCAAAAAGCCTAAGTAGAGCGAGCGAGAGCAGTGACATATATAGACCGAGGCTCCGCCTGTGACGTCACGGAACGCACACCCCTGCTGTGCAGGTAAACACATCATCCTCAACCCCATCAAGCGAAATTGACTCGTGGAAATTAGGGTGATCCACCGTGAATGTTAGACGAGGACTAGGATCTTCTAAGAAAACGAAAGTGCGTGGGGTTGGAGTCTTGAGAATATAAATCTCCTTCAAGTTGCTTTGTTCAAAATAAAGCCACCCTGTCAAAAAGCATTTGGATTGGAGGGGGATGCAAAGACGACTGCCAATATGGATGGTACTATTAGAGGATTTTAGTATGAAGAATCTTTTAGAAAATGATAACTTGATTTGGCAGTATACAATAAAATATTAATATTTCATGAGTTTTGCAAATCACATGACGTATGAATACATGAAAATCTAGTTTTTCTGCCAGACACGGCTCTAACTATGAAATATTTTTCTAAACACCGCGTCTTACTAGCCATTCGGGTTGTACGCTTATATACCGATTACGATAATGTTTGGATGAGGAGGGTTGAAGTTAGAGGAAATGTAGCCAGATTTATGTAGAATGGAAAATTACTTTTAGCACACCCGATCGGGATCGAACCCTCTTGATATCCCAGTCTTCAGCAGTATAATATATTACGAGAGTAGCGCCTTGGACCATGCGGCCACAGAGACGGGTGTGAAATAATATACTGGCGCCACACTATCACTTCTTCTGTCCGTAAACATGAACATTTATCAGTCACTAGGAGTAGAAATGTAGCTAAACCCAACAATAAGTTGGCAAGGTAGCTTAGAGTGTGTATTTCGTTTTTAGTTTTGGCCAATTTATGCGGAAAAGCCAAAGATCAGCATAGCCTTCACCCAGTTCTTGTGACAAGGGAGGCGTGCCAGCCACACACCTAAGTTAGAGACAAAAGAGCCAGTGCTCTATTTGGTGAACAATACACGCCCACCATACACTAATTCAAGTACAATGACAGAGGAGGTAATTGACACGTGGTTCTAACCAGAGATGGGTACCGGTTGAGAACCGGTTGGAAATTGATATAAATATTTGAATTAAAAAAATTTAATTCACGAGTTGATTTAATTAGGCGAACGAGATTTAAAATAAAATAAGTTATTATTGAAAACAAAAAAACTATCTTGCAGAGGTGTGGAATCGGTAACAGACTTCAAAATAAAAAATTAAATATATATTGTAATATATTATATATAATTTTATACTTTTGGAGCAATATTTGTAACATTGATAGATAAATCCATTCAAATATGCATTCACAATGTTAAAGAAGCTTCCCATGAAATAATCTATATAGATTTTTTATGTAGTAAATTTATTACCGATTATTAATATACATTAGCCATTTATGAAGGAGTCAGACAGCAATCTTTTAGAAGATAATTTCCCAGTATTAAATGTTTTAAAGCAGTTTAAGAGGCCTGTCAAGTTTTATACCAAAAGATTTCAGTAATAAAATTAACTGTACTTGTTTAATTGGTCCAACGTGACGCGATAAGTCGGGGGCAACTGGTCACTTACTACTACCATAAGTTGCCCCGTTTCTCGTACACACAAAGTAGTAGTCTGTTTAGGATCTGGTTATTGGCTATATGTGGCCTACATATAGGCTCGTAAAAAGGTTCGGAAACAGTTTTGGGTTCATCCGGATAAAAAAAAGTTCAACATTGGGGTGATTTTCTACCTCAAGAACGAAGTTTACACTAGCCGTTTGTTTTTTGACATTGTTCGAGGCATTTTGCCAACCAAAAGTAAAAACTTGCAGGAAAGACGCGAAAAATTCCTAAACTATAAGCCTATACAAACGGAAATAAAACTACGTTATGCTCTATAAGTGCATGCCGCAACGATTAACAGGCAAATTAAAACCTGGCAACCAACAGGATTGGTCTCCTTACGATATATCGTAGTGGTCTCCTCGGTGGACGAGTTAAGCCTTGTTTAAATGCAAAATTTGTCTGATTGGTAGCTTGGTCGTGTGTGACTAAGCGCTTGGTTTTTGGTCTCCTCTGAGGACGAAGGTTTGGGATTAGAGGAACCAATAATTAGGTAACTGACCTGCTTTGGCGCGAAAACCTGAAGGCTAAGATTTTTTTTTACCCACCGATATTCAAAGAATAAAATGTGGCCAACACTGAAGAATGTTTTCATAAAAAGCGCGATTTGAGAAAACTTGATTAATTGTTTAAACTTAAACTTTTAATCAAGATAAATGGTAAAAACGATAAAGGTCCGTTTACACGCGAGCGCCAACTAGATGTAACAGGTGAATGCATTCTCGCACCCCTCCATGAACAACCAGTTTCCAAATCACCCAACTCGCGCCTCTCAGATGGACGACAGGAATGTGATCCAGACAGATCAGAAAGGAAACTGTATCGGGAGTACACAGCGCCACAACCGGCATGGGCGTGCGTTGGCGCGTCACTGAGCGGCTTGGGTAGTCGGATGTTCGAGTCCCAACCATTTAACACTTTTTTATCTTCTGGTGAATGAAAGTACACCTTCTTTCAAGCCATCCCTATCTTGTCTCCTGATATATTTTAATGTGTTAGTTATGAACTATCCAAAATCAATAAAGCAGTATTACAGCTAAAGAGCGAGGCTTGCTGGCGACATGAAAGCTGAACGAAACTTGGCCAAATGCACTAAGTTTATCACAGGAAGCGGAAAGTCTAAATTTCAAATGACGAGCCTTATCTGACAACTAGAAAAGTTACAAGACCTACTTTCACGTATTCATACGCCAGGTTACGTGAAATGCAGCCGTCACTTTTGATATACATGATCTATCTATAAATTAACACTTGTATTTGGATTCCTCGAGGTCGACTAGTACAACCAATATCGCCGCTGAGGAACTATAGGTCTTCAGGGTCAACCATTAGCCACGTCACACTTTTTTCTCAAGTGTACATTTTGCCTGACCCCTCCAACATGTGTTACGTAACATTTAACAAAAAGTGTTAATGTTGTATTGTGCCACTAAAAGAGGGTCTAGTTTGATACAGCTCAGAATAATAAGTTATCTACACGTATGGACAGTATTATTTATGGTAATATTTAGTAATGGTAGGATGATTGTGAGATTAAATGGAGGACCAACAGTTTAACGTGGAATCCGAGCCACGGTGGAGGCCTGGCATTCCTCACTTTCACAAGTTGTGATGAATACACGTCTTGTCAGAGGTGAAGGAAAGGTTTGGCAATCAGATAAATATGTGCTGGGACCTTG
The DNA here is from genome assembly GCA_902155825.1 of Timema genevievae. Lineage (NCBI taxonomy): Eukaryota > Metazoa > Arthropoda > Insecta > Phasmatodea > Timematidae > Timema > Timema genevievae. Next base: position 80,100 of record CABFWO010001621.1, read on the forward strand.
GATTGAACTCCAGACCCCCAGCACAAAGGTCTGACACCTTACCCCTACACCACCAGGTCACCCGTATGGACAGTAATAATTTGTAAACATTAATAGTTTAATCTTTTTAAATAGCAGCGTGTTTTACAAACCGTTCGGGATATACGCTTAAGTACCAATTATGCTAACGGATTAAGAATTAGGAAGGTTGGATTTAGAGGAAGTGAACCCGCATCTACGTGAAGGGAGAGTGGAAAACAGTTTATGAAAAACCACACCCAGTTCACCCGACCGAGATTCGAACCTCCATCTAGCTTAACACGAAACTATCGCGTTAGCCAAATGTAAATGTGCTTTCACACGAGGCCACTAGTGGCGGCTATCAGTTTCGTGTAGTGGTCACTGAGCAAATATTGCATGCTACTTGCCGCCACAGCCACCATCTCAACTCAACCTCAAGATCATGCCGTGCCAGGTGTATCTGCGTAGTTAAGTGGCGTCAACTAGTGGCAGCGTGTGAAAGCTTGCATTTGAAACAATACCTCAGCACGAGTGGCGGCAACTCCAAATTGCGGCCACTAGTTGCGTGAGTGGGCAACTGCAAGCCACTGTCTCCGAAGCCGCAGTTGCCACGTGTGGAAGGCCTCATTTAAAACAACGCTTCACTAAAAGTGGCGGCCACTAGTGGCCTCGTTGGAAAGCGGCCTAAGAGTTTAATTAAAAGATGTGTGTTACGTAACACTGACAAGAGCTTCCGTTATCCCCTCGCAACAGCATCACGTAGTTTATGAATGACCCCTTAGAGAAAAACTTTTATCTTCACTCTCAGTTAACCGTTGCCAAATCTCGCTCTCGGTTATGTCTGAAGGTGGTGTGCTGGGCAAGGAGCTAATGACAACATCGATGAACCAGCATGGCGTAAGTTGTCTTATATTTAAAAAAAAAGATTGACCACAAGAAAATTACAACGCTTTACACCTATGGTAGCTAAGCAGTTACCATGGAGATGTTATCCATAGTTTGAGTGTGTAGACAGGACACGTGCCCCTCAAAATTTAGCAAATAGGTCTGGTTCAAGGATGGGGAACCTGTGGCCATTTCGCAGATTTTGGCAACTATAAATACATTCTCGAGTGGAGTTTTAATTAATTAACATTTAAAAAATAGTTATTTCTAAACCAAACTGTAATGTTTAAAAAACGAACCGTCATTGTATGGTTGTCACAATATTTTATTCTGGCCAAAATTACTGCATGAAGTTTCCTTACAATAAATGCCAAAAGGATCCCCAATCCACTCTGGTTCGTGATATCAAATTAAGCACAGAGCATGCTTTCTTCTGTTTCGTTCTAATGTTATCCTCGGTGAAAATGTGTTCGAGAAGCGATAACACCATCATATCCTAAAAGGAGGGCGAAAAGGGAGGTAACGGTGTTTTAGGGCACAGATCATGTCTCCGAACTGGTGTACATGCGCAATTGATACGTGAACAGAGGAAAAAAATAGTCCGCTCTCACGCGTATAGTTTTATCACCACACATTTACCATCATTATTTTCATATCAATTTTACCAATATATTTTTATATTACTTATATAACGGAATATTATCGATTTTAAAATAGCTAAACAATGCGAACGTTCCTCGTATTTCGTCTCGACTACAACGCTGGCTAGAAGCAAGTAGTAACATACATACAGTAGCTCCACGACTTATTTGGTGCTGACTGACAGCTCACAGCTGACTTCTGACACTCGACATTTAGGTATATACCTAAATTTTGACTGTCAGAAGTTACAGCTGTTAAACACATGTTTTTTGTAGATCATATGGTTCAACGTAGATAACATTTAAAAAATAGTTATTTCTAAACCAAACTGTAATGTTTAAAAAACGAACCGTCATTGTATGGTTGTCACAATATTTTATTCTGGCCAAAATTACTGCATGAAGTTTCCTTACAATAAATGCCAAAAGGATCCCCAATCCACTCTGGTTCGTGATATCAAATTAAGCACAGAGCATGCTTTCTTCTGTTTCGTTCTAATGTTATCCTCGGTGAAAATGTGTTCGAGAAGCGATAACACCATCATATCCTAAAAGGAGGGCGAAAAGGGAGGTAACGGTGTTTTAGGGCACAGATCATGTCTCCGAACTGGTGTACATGCGCAATTGATACGTGAACAGAGGAAAAAAATAGTCCGCTCTCACGCGTATAGTTTTATCACCACACATTTACCATCATTATTTTCATATCAATTTTACCAATATATTTTTATATTACTTATATAACGGAATATTATCGATTTTAAAATAGCTAAACAATGCGAACGTTCCTCGTATTTCGTCTCGACTACAACGCTGGCTAGAAGCAAGTAGTAACATACATACAGTAGCTCCACGACTTATTTGGTGCTGACTGACAGCTCACAGCTGACTTCTGACACTCGACATTTAGGTATATACCTAAATTTTGACTGTCAGAAGTTACAGCTGTTAAACACATGTTTTTTGTAGATCATATGGTTCAACGTAGGGATTAATAATTTGGTCTGGTAACGTTTCAAAGCCGTCAGCTATCAGCTGTGAGCTGTGAACTGTGAACTGTCAGTCAGCACCAAATAAGTCATGCATAGGGTTTACTTTGCAAAAGTCTAGCGATAGCATTGCCCGCGGCCGTAAGAGGAAACTAGTTTTAATAGTTGAGATGTGAGCACACGGATACAACCTAGCAATCTGTGAATTTAATATACTCATTTTGAAAACTTATGAGCAAGTTAGGTTCGGCTTAACGAAGCGCAGCAAGTGAGCAGAACTGGCACGGTTTCTGAATGCGCCGCTCAACACCATAGCTTACACGGGTTGGCCTAGAAGACATCCGTATTCTATGCGTCACTAAATGAAATATTTTAATGCCGTATTCTATGCGTCACTAAATGAAATATTTTAATGCCGTATTCTATACGTCACTAAATGAAATATTTTAACGCCGTATTCTATAAGTCACTAACTAAAATATTTAATACCGTAATCTAAACGTCTAAGTAAAAATAAAATATTTAATGTCGTATTCTTTGCGTCATTAAGTAAAATAAATAATGCCTATTACACGTGTTACTAAATAAAAGACAAAATGACGTATTATGTGCGTCACTAAATAAGACACAATGCCGTCTTCGGTGCGTCACTAACTAAAATAGAATTATATTGCCATCTTCTATAATTCGCTATCATAAGCTCTATTTCTTCTTTACATCATTAAGTACCCGCCAAAATTTACAAATCGAAGGGGCGTGGTTCTAATCTTCATTTTTCAGACTTCATCCCAGACTATACACACATCAGCGCAGTCTAATTTAAAATAAAAATTGAGCCGGCGAATAGGTTTGCAAAAATACCTTTAATATAGATATTAGATTAAAAGAGTATATTTACTATACTTTGCACAGCGACAAACTAAAACAAAACTTTTCGAGTAATATATCCATAAACCCAATGACATGGAGCAAAACATTTCAAAGCAAACATATCTAATTTTTACAATTTACAACATATATAAAAGAGACCTACATTCTGACATTTCAAATGGTGGGAATAAACTTGTGAGGGGGAAAATAAACTTTTTTTAAACAACCACAACAATATACTATTTTATTTAGACTCCCTTATCCATAACATTATTGTAATTAATACATATACGTATAACCCGAACGTGTAGTAAGACGCGGTGCTAATTTAAGTATAAAGTTTTAAAAATGTCGAGTTGTGTTGCTACAATTAATTTGAAACAAAACGGGTTACTCCACTTACAATACTTTAAAATACATTTCTGAACGTTTTGCAAATTGTGGCTGGATTGACTAGAATAGCTTTTCTTTAGAGAGTGGCTAGGTTGTCTACTGCCGTCGCCTTCAAACTATAAACTTTACTCTCAAGGTTAACGAACATAGGGTAACGACCTAAGAACCGACCGACAATGAGCACTAGTTTACCGTTCCCAATGAATACGTTTGCCGTCATTATTTACATTAAAATGTTATTCTCTCGACTTAAATGTCCGAAGGAGAGTTCGTTTAAGGAGCCGAAGAAATTAAATGGTCCAGATTTAACACGGAACTACTTCAAACGCCGTATGTTTACATTTAAAATCAGTATAGAAAATGACCATCTAAAAAGTTTAACAAACCTCCTAAAACGTTGTAATGATAAATGCACGCAATAAATCACACCCCTGCACGATAAATCAACTTATTTTATACCTTCATAACATCAAAAGCAGGAACTGTTTGGCGTCATCAACCACCCTCATACTTTTTGGCACCGCGCCTGACCACCTGCTCAGGCTATACACATTTGCACTAATTACACTAGTGAGTTACGGACGAGAAATTTTTAGCGTGGAGGGAGAGTGGAAAACCATTTCCTCAGAACACACGACCGGGATTCGAGAGCCACGATATCTCAGTCATCGGCAGTCTAGTCTATTGCTAGAGTGACGCCTTAGACAATGCGACCACCAAGGCAGATCTCCCCCCCCCCCATCTTGATGTAATGAACTGAACGCAGCTTTTTAGAAGCTCTAGTTTGTAAAGAATTTTCACACGCAACACAAACACTGCTGAGTCCTCAAAAAGGTTTTTTTTATTTTTCACCGCGTCTTACTAACCGTTCGGTCTAAACGCTTAAGTACTAATTACGCTACTGGGTTAGGATTTGGGAATGTTGAATTTAGAGGAAGTGAACCCTATTTAGGGAAAACCACCCCCAGTTCACTCGAGCGAGGTTCAAACCTCGATTTCCCCGTCGTCGGCAGTCTAACTTAACACGAAACTAGCGACGCCAGTAACTGATGAAATTAGATTGATCAATTTCTTCCAAACAATTGAGGTCATTTTAACTCAAGTTTTATCTCATGCCACCACCGCCACCAAATAATACATGTTTCACTGGAAAGATAAGGAAGCTCGCCTAGTGACAAATCCGAGTACAATTCCTCTAATCTGCTTTAATGTTCATATAAACATATAATAAAATAAGAGGAGTGACTAAAATTTAAAACACTCTGTACACATTGCCGGGATTCACACCCTGGCCACGTGCCCACCTAACTTCAAGGCGCTATATTAAATAATGGTTATCATGTGCCATGAGTTCAAAGTTTTTTAAACACATGTTTATGAGTTATATATACACAAAATAATAAGGGCCTAATTATTTTATAGTTTATATAAAAAATTTTTTTAAGAAGTCCTAAAACCCACATCGGTGTCATGAGGTTTTCCCACTTTTCCTCCACGCTAATGTGTGTACATTTCCTATAAAACTCTACCTTCCTCATTCCCATCAGCAAACTTATGTATGCGTATAACCCAATTGGGTTCTTATATTCGACTAATGTTTATCTATATAACCATTCTAATTATTAATAGTAGAATTGTGTGTTCAGAAAAAAAGGCACATAGAGGGCTTAAAGCTTAAATTTCACGGGAAAGTGGAGGGATTACCTCAACCAGAAATATCTAAAAATGGATTTCTAGAAAATGGGGGCGGGTGGAGGGGATAAAATTAGAAAAAACTTTGAGATGAGGAATAAAATCAAAATTTGGCAGAGGGACAACTCCAGATAACCAAATAACTCTTGAAATCTCTTTAAGAGTGAAAAAAGTGTGAAGGGGAGTTATAAGCTACCAAAACTGATAAATATAGCTCCAGATAACCAACAAGTCTTAAAATTTGAAATTTATAAGTGATAATTGGTCAAATGAAGAGTGTTTGTAGAAATGACTGGGGGTGAAAGGGGGGCGTCAAAATTTCCTAGACAGATAAAAAAAACTGTCCGGTAGAGAATTGAAATTTAACAAGTGGGGTTTGGGACTATTTCAAATAAATATGTAGGTCTGAGCATTTTAAATTTCAAAATGGAACTGAAGAATAAAAATAAAACCTGCTGGGGAACATAGAAAATTTAATTTGCTGGGAATGTGGAGGAACATTAAATAACAAAATTAGTATTAGATGTATTACATTTATGAATGGGGACAGGTGAAATAATTGATTTATCACTACAAGCACTTACCTCGCGGGGGAGATGATCATTCAAGAGCTGCTGTGCGCTAAACGGTTGTAGATAGCCATACGAAAAACGCCCACCCAAGTCAGATATGTTTTCAGGGATTCTTCTCTACGAATCATATGTAAACGGACCCGATCTAAGCCCTAGTACAATTGGTTCACCAGACAAGATTCTAGAGACCAAGTTTAAAGCCATCAAAATAATTTTAGTGGTTGCGAAACTCGATTGTATTCAGTCGCACACATGTCCTACCAGAAACACTAACAGCTGTGCTACAAGAATGTGTCATTAAAATGTATACATTCAGATGATTTAAAAACTCAATACACTCACGATTAAGCGCACGACCAGGCCATATGCCACCTCATCCTTTAGACGAAATCTCCAAACAAAGTGTAATAGTAAAACGTTGTGTGTTCGTCAGAGGCGGCCGCTGGTAGTCTGGAACATATGTCTCTAGCGGCGGCAGGAGCAGAAGGGGAAGGAGTTGGGTGGGGTTCTCTCACTCCGGCGGCATGTGAGAAAACTACAGCTCCGTGCTAAAACCACCGCAACCACCGCGGCCGGACCATATGGAACTGCCAGACACACACAGCCATTGTGTCACCATCATAGCTCTGGAGGTTAACAAGTGTTGGACCAAAGTGTGTTAAAAGTAGATCTGAATTACTGGTCACCATCACGACCAAAGTGGTTTGCTGGATCAAAATATTTTGACTATAAGACTAAGCGGAGATACCAAAAATAAATCCTATAAGTCCTTAAGCATATTAAAAAAGTTTGCAATATCTAATGGCCAAACAGCAAATCGAACTCTAACGATGAGACATAGAAATCAATTTACAGTGCGAATTTAGATGAATACCTTGCTATATCCAGGTCATTCTGTTTTCACAAGAGATTAACTGGCAAGACTGAGTAGAGGGGTTGTCTTTGGTACCTGTGACCAGACTCTCATCTCCGCGGTGGATAGGTTGACATCAATTTAAGAAACACTACTTGGCACTGTAAATGGTCAAACAAAGACCATTTGGTTGGGAGGGAAAGGGGGGAAGTCGGGTAGAGTTCATTCGGCGCCTGCGAGGAACTGTTGCAGGTATTTTGCAGCCTACGGTCGGTGTGAAGTGAAAGCTAGGGGGGCCCCCCCACTCAACGAGCAGACAGGCCCCGGGGACAAGGTAAGGTGGTGCTTGTGACGTCACTCATTGCCAACAGGCGACACACACATTTTTTAAACAAGATATTCTAAACCAGACTTACGCAATTTCAACGTCCACTGGTTCAACCTCGTGACCGATTAAAATGGAACAATATGTTGCGTCTTCGCTGGTCGCAAAGTATCAAGAACGCGGGCAGATGCGACAAATCCTCGAATGTGTGTTTATGGCACACGTGTATAGTTGGTTAGTAACCCATGTTCAACGTGGAATGAACTGTGTTGACTCAAGTTTTTTTAAATACCACTCAAAATTATAAAGATGAAAAAAATAGCGGTAATGTTACTGGTGATTGAGATTACAATTAGCTACGACACAAATTTTCAATGATGAATTGTATTGATACTTGTGGGGGATGGGAAGGAAAAAGAACGCTTAACAAGATGAACCATGCCAACAAACAAAAAAAATCCCTCTATATACCAGTCCTGCTATGCAAGATGGCGACAAGGTCAACCAGTCAAAGGAAAGGAGTTGCAGCATCACAGAACCTACTTTGGCCAGTAAGATAATGTTAAGGTGTATATTCAACCTCAAAAGATATTTCTAACTGGGGGAAAACCACCAAAAAGTATAAAAATGTTCTCTAACATGACAACGTGTTATGATGTTTCATGGATAGAAACAAAAACTTTTCAACACCACACCAGGGTTGCCAACTGTTTCTGCCCTATAGTGCTCGGACCTGAAATGGATTGTATATCGTCCGGTAGGATACTAAAATTAAATTGACACTTTAGTATACAAGTGGCGATACTATCTTTTGTATCCACAATATTGATAATTTTACCTTTTTTATAAACTATAATTCGTACATTATTTTTTTCCTTTAAAGCAGAACCATAGGTTATTTTTAAAGAAATATCCCCATATTAAAATGTAGAGGTGCTGAAATTATAGTACAAGGATTATCCAGATAGTACAGTTGGCAACGCTGCACCATACATTCAAACCAGACACTCGACGAACCTTGACATTTTCTCACAATTCAACACACTACTTACATGCTATCCATATCTTGACTCCAATGGCAAACTTCAAGGTCACCAGTCCATTTGTCTCCGACACGCCGAAACTTCATAAGAATGAGAGATTCTCATATTAAAAGAAGATTCCAAATTTATTGTAGCAAACGAAGGAACGAAATAAAAACTTTTGAAAGACACTTTATCACTCAACGGAAAAATTGTGAGATGCTCGAATAAAAAGAGCGTGCTTCGCCGACACGTGCGGCTTTCATAAAGAACCTCAATCGCTTTTCCTAGGGTTTACTTTCATAATCGTTCGCTTCGGTCGGGTTCGGAAAGATTCGGCTAACTACGCCATGAAAAAGATTAACTGATCCCCCCCAACATTGTGCAATAAAGATAGTATTAATTAAGAGTTAAACATTTAAAGTACACACATTTCTAAACCAATGGTAACTTAAGTCCTTTTATATGTACTAATGTTAGCTGCAAACAAAATAAGTACACTTAATTCCAAGGTTACGGTAACATAGAAAATACGCTAAAAATAAGTGAAAACGTTAAGCAATTCCTGTCTGTACCCTGATTTTTGTAGGAAGAACTGTATCCTTCTGTTAGTTAATTATATTATCAATACTTTAAAAATAACACTAATAATATGGTAAAATGTAAACAATGTCATGTTTAAATTTTCTACCGGTTCTTCCAACAAAAACCAGGTTATAGTTGCAAAGTCGTACAATAATTCCACCGCCTGGCTACAAAGTCGTACAATAATCCCACCGCCTGGCTACAAAGTCGTACAATAATCCCACCGCCTGGCTACAAAGTCGATACAATAATCCCACCGCCTGGCTACACAATAATCCCACCGTCTGGCTACAAAGTCGTACAATAATCCCACCGCCTGGCTACAAAGATGCACGGGCACAGCTCGGTGGGCCAGTTTGATCTGGGAAGCTGCAAAATACTTTGGCCAAAAATAAGCATATTCATTCTCGGGTAAATTTATTTTTATTATATTTTAATCAAAAGTTCCACTAAGTCAGAGGTGCCCAAAGCAACTTGTGAGCATATTGTATGATGGCATTAAACTTAAAAGCCCTCCCATTTCTTGGTGGTGTTTATAAAAATAGAGTCGTCTGTTTAGTTATCTATCCAAGGAGGGAGTTGAGGATCATTTTGATAACTTAAATATAAAGTTACCTCGCTATTGTCCAAGCATTTCGAAACATTTTTGCTCATATCGGTATAAAGTGATGAAATAAATTCTAGTAATTTAATTATGCCTAAAACTAGATTTCAGGGACTTTCGTAGCCTTTTTCTGCAATTAGTAACTTCCTTTTTCGTGACCTTGTAGATACCCTGGTCTAAGAACAATTGTATGTCATAGTTATATAATTACAGTTAGACCTATTCTGTGAATGAACTTAGCTTACCTTTTTCTTCTTTTCTCTCTTACTCTATCGACTCTTTTTTCACTAAGTAAACTATTGTATAAACATGGGTACCATCACCAAAACGTTTGGAAATAACTATTTCTAGAGCCCCCCAAACCCGGGACAATTGTGAGCATAACATTAAGGCGATTGTATTCCTCATTCGCTCCGTTTTAGTACAATGTTTGGAGCTTTTGCCCACTTTATTATGCACACAAGTATGTAGAATCGGATGACTCCAATATTTATAAATTGTTATTAAGTTTAATTAACATTATATTCAAACAAAACTAAACACATCATCCAAATAACTTTCAAAATGTAAACATTGTGAATGATGTATAGCTTTACCTTGATTGTGCGCAATGGACAGATGGCATCATTGCATGATGCCAAGCGTTATTATACACTTGATTCTGTGCACTAAAATAGATGTCATTGAATGTGAACCACCCAGATTTAACTAGGCCCTATTACACCCAAAAATTTATTTGAGCTGAAATTATAAATTTAATAATAAACGAAAGGTTAAGTTAGGCTGAAATTATAAATTTAATAATAAACGAAAGGTTAAGTTAAGCTGAGTTGAGAAGTATAAGAGTGATGAATAAAAAACATTAGTTATGTTGAGTCTAGTGGTCTTCCCATATTTAGCTATTTTTCACTGAAATAGTACAATGTGTTGACATTTTATTCCATTTATTATGCACACTATAGCTAGAACATGAAATCGAATGACACCAAGATTTAGAAATCTTTATACAATTTTATTAAATACTAGAGGCATATTTGAATAGAACTCAACAACATAGCGCCCAAATCACTTTCGAAATGTGAATATTGATGATGATGATGTCTCACTTTAGCTTGACTTCGCTCACGGATAGAAAAGGTCATCACATGATGCTTTGCTTTAAACTCATGATCTTGCGCAGTGCACGCTAAAATGGCTATGACATTTTATAATGTGTCATCCACATTACATTAAATGGTTTATTTGATCTATGACAATAAATTTTATTTATTTATACTCTAGTTTGTGTTATTTCAATGACATCAACATTATGTTTTATTTCATCTATAATTTGGTTCTCATGGATACTTGTCATCACCAACTAGTTAAACTGTTTGAAGTTAAATTTACTTTGATGTAAGTTACTAGTGGTTATCATACTTTTCATGCCTTTGTAAAGATGGTAAAAAATTATGTTTGGGCCTTAATGTAATGTGTCAAAATAGTTCTAGAATAGCAAAAAAATATGATTCGCTTATGCGAGTGTAACTTTCTTATTTAGGCTTAATTTAAAAGTGTTTTAGTTTTAAAACGATTCTACATGTTTCAATGTTTGGAACATTGTAAGGCTGATATCAATATTTGATATTTTAAAAGAAATGGCTTAAGATGGAACGGTTAAGACTTAACACGTAATAGACCTGTTATGTTATCTCCATCACATCTTCAATATTATGTGCAGCTAAGGTGAGCGGAACTTTTTCACATAAAATTCAAGTTTTTTTTGTTCCAATCATCTGTTTTGTTTTGTTTTTTTAAAACCGCGTCTTACTACCCGTTCGGGTTATACGCTTAAGTACTAATTACTCTAATGGATTAGGAATTGGGAAGGTTGAATTTAGAGGAAAGTGAACCCGCATTTGCGTGGAGGGAGAGTGGAAAACCATTTAGGAAAAACCACCACCCAGTTCACCCGACCGAGATTCGAACCTCGATCTCCCCGTCCTCGGCGGTCAAGCTCAACACGACTGGCGCGTTAGCCAACTACACCACTGAGGCGGGTTCATCTGTTTTTAACTATGCAAAAATGTACAGCCAATACCAATATTTTGGCTATTTAAAAAAAATGGCCAAGAATTGGATTGATATAGCGAACAATACCCTAAGTTAAAACATTGACTCAGGGCTACCTATTTCCATTAACCCTTTCAGACCCTGTGTACACAAACGTGCCCATTAATTACTTTCAATAAAATAAACCCAATGCTTTTGCTGGTTGAATCCTACTGTTCACAGCTGTGTACATTAATTTCTCTCATCGATTTGTGCTGCCACCTCTTTGGAAAACTTTAAACTATATTCTTAGCAATGCGAACGCACGCACGTCTTTGTTGTTTTATTTACAATAGTTAATTGTCGTTATTAAATGTTAGTTTTATTTCTAAAAGATTGTCAGTGCAATACACAGTTGATTTGTTTGAAAGAACTCTGAAAATTAACATTCAGTTTTATGATTATCAGCGTTTAAAGCTTATGTACGCATTTGTACCCATCAGGTTCCAAGCTACATAGACTAAGCCTTGAATTTACCAATACATTGTAGAATTTTTTGATCTATTTTTGAGTTTTGAAGGTTATAATCTTAAAATAATCTTTGTTCTCACTTGCCAAATCTATTTTGAAAGTTCATATAGTGTGTTTGTCTCCAAATGAATGCGTCAACATTTCAATCTAATCAAATTTGAACTTCTGAAGATATAATAATGAATCCAACAGGTTAAGTCTGCAGCTGATATACATGATCAATTGGTAGGGTGTGTCCAAACCAGAAGCATGAGGCGAGTTGGTGCTGATAAAGGGATGGAAACAGATGCTGTAGGCATAAATGAAATGTTTGCCGACTTTGTTGTTGCTCAAGACTGATGCGCGCGATGAAATAAACCAACTGGATGATTTTTATGTTCCTGAAAATAGTGAGCCAACCGACTGTGACAGCTATGATATTATACAAAAGAAAGATATCAAATGGTGGCATAGGTCCCTTTCCGTTTTGACTGATATGGAATCATACAAATAATGATTCTGATAAGGCTGACATTCTTTCCCCTGTTGCTTATTTCCAAAAATACATACTCGAGGACTTAACTGCTGTTATGGCTGAGATGACAAACATTTACGCATTACAGTCGAACAAAACAAAATTCAAACCAACAAATGCGTGTGAAATAGAGACTTTGATTGCATTACATATTGTTGTAGGAACACTCAAGTTTCTTCGTCTGAAACTTTTTTGGGATACTACTTTGAAAATGAATATGTTCTTAGATAATATGGCCAGGGACCGAGTTCTTGAACTTCGCACAAACTTACATTTGGTGAACAATTTAGAAAGACCTAATGATTGTAGTGATAAAGTATATAAAGTTCGTCCAATATACAATGCAATTCGTGAAAGGTGTGCCCAACTACTAGTGGAAGAAGAAATTTGCATTGACGAGCAGATAGTTCCATTTACTGGAGAATTGTCTATCAAACAATATTTCAAGGGAAAGCCTACACCATGGGAGATAAAAATATTCCTGCTGTGTGGCAAAAGTGGGCAGGCCTACGATTTCCTGCTCTACCAAGGTGCTTCAACATAAGTAGAGCAGAATATCTGCACTAAATTTGATCTAGGTCCTACTGTTGTCCTAAAATTGACTGAGCGAATTAAAAGTGAGGGACACAAACTATTTTTTGACAACTACTTCTCCTCATATCATTTGTTCCCAATTCTAAAAAGAAAAAGTATTTGTGCTGCGGGCACCATGAGAGTTAACCGATTTTCTAACCCTCACTAATTTTGGACAAAAAAGCTATGAAGGAGAGGGGATTTTCTGATGGAGTTTACAGTGTTGATGGTGATTTCCGTCTTGTAAAGTGGGTCGATAACAAGACTGTTGTTCTTGGCTCAAATTTTATAGGCAAAGGTTTGTTGAACGATGGCACAAAAAGGGAAATAAGTACATTCAGATTGAAAGACCTGAAATAGTGAAACACTACAATCATGCAATGAGTGGTGGTGTTGATCTATTCGATCAGCTTATCAGTTACTATCGTATATTTCTGAGATCCAGAAAATGGACCATAAGGCTTATTTTTCATGCGGTAGACTTCAAAGTTGTTCCAAGGATGGCTAGAGTATAGAAAGGATGCCGAAATCCAAGGTGTACCCAAGAAACCATTATGGATCTTTTACATTTTCACATGAGGGTTTTTATGGTCTAATCATGTGTGGTAAGAAAATATCACACACACAAAAAAAAAAAGGACGACCAAGCGATGGAGAAAACTTATCAACAATTTGTGTGGTTCAACGGAGGCGAGGGGAAGTTAAACCAGCTACTGAAATACAGTTAGACAATGTGAACCATCTTCTGATTCACAACCAAAAAGATGACCCAAGTCGCTGTAAAATGCCAAAATGCAAGGGCCGATCCCGCATTATGTGTATAAAGTGCAAAGTACACCTTTGTCTCACCAAACGAAATTTTTTTATGTTATTCCACACAAAATAAAGACTATAGTGGGATTTAATTTTTGAATGTCATATATGTTACCGAAACACTATTTTTAAAAATAAGTAAAATTTTAAACTACTGGCATGCTTTAAAATAGTGCTTTTAAATTTATCTCTAATAATCTTATAATTCTACTTGTAAAAATGATGTTTCAAAATTGCTGTATGTGATTTGACAACATTATTTTCTAGATATGAATATACTTAGGCACTATATATATTAAAAAACTAATGGAAATTTTAGTTTGTGATTTTTTTTCTGATTTAAATGTCTTTATTAAATAGAAAACTTGAAGAAATTTGAACTACGATCATTGGTATAAAAAGTTACATTGAACAAAATTATATGAGCGTTAAGGCCTACTGTACAAATTTGTGCACATTTTTTTTTGCCATTTGGATTGGCAAAAAGTGAACATTTTAGCAAAAAATAATTTTTAGACTCAATTATTATAAGAAAATTACATGAATATTTTTTTCAATTAAAATTAATTCAGGTTTGAAAGGGTTAATGTATGAAATTCTTTATTTTGGTTAACGGAACATATTTTATCGGTAACTGAATGTAACTAGCAAAAACTTTAGGACCCTTGAACCTAGCGGCGAATGCTAACTTCGCTTCATGCACAAAAAATGATGTAGCAACTTTTATTATTTTAAACCCTAGGCAAAAGGAAGTGCTTGAACGTATTCTATTTGTGACTTAAAAATAATTGAGGTCTTCATTATTTGGCTAGGAAATATATTATTTGGTCTCCACATCACGTGCTTACATAACATTGAAGGGGAAGCGAAAATGAGTAGCCTATTTCACGTAATGTTCCCGCCATTTTATGGTGAAACGCATTTGATCAAGAATGTTCTACGATTCTAAATTTCTTCCAGACACCAAATAGATATTACATAATTACACTACTAATGTATAAAAATATCAATATAATATTTAAGGTATTAAATAATACTAAGAGGGTTTAAGAGTTTAATAAATAGCAAAACTAAGACACGTGGGAACATTTTCGGCGAGCTATACAAAAGCCAACCTTACAAAACCAACACACAAAATGTGGAAAATAATATTTACGACTATAAATTGAGATTCAAATACTACTTAATTTCGTAGCAGCTCACCTTTATTATTTTTCCCCATGTTGAACGGAAGAATTACACAATCCGATTCTAGCACTTCACACCAAAACCATATTTCACGGGGGGAAACTAACGGTGAAAACCTCTCCCAGTTCAAAGTCCTCGATAATCACATACGCCCACATTGCTTTTTATAGTAAAATATAAAATTTCTTATAGCTTTTGCACTCCGTTCCTTATCCACAAGTTTTCAAGTTCCAATGTGGAGACGGAGTGAACGAGACAAAGTGAACAATACGACCGCCGCAAGGCAGCGCTAGTCGCATATTTCCTTTCAAACCCCGCCCCAAGGCGAGGTGGGGAGAATGTAAGATGACTCACACACCTCCCCCTAGCGTAGATCACAAAACCACACTGTGCCGCGCTTACCAACGTGATTCTTTTACCACCAATTTTTTTTCTGCACCACGTCTTACTATCCCTCGTGTCAAAAGCATATGTACTAATTACACTAATGTTAGAGATGAGGATGATTGAATTAAGAGGAAATGCACACGCTTTTGTTTGGGAGAAACCCGTTTAGTAAAATCCACCACCAATACACTTGACCGAGATTCGCACCCCGACCTACGCATCAGCAAACTACTCTATAGCGAAAGTGACGTCTTAGACCTGCTGTAGGCCCGACTAATTTTATCTGGCCCACAAAAGATTTTAACAAACCTGTGTTCATAACAATATACTTTCAAATTACTGTATGAGAAATAAATAGTTAGCAAAAATCTCAATACTGTTTCTAAACAAGCTCAAAATTTGTTTATAACCCATTTGTCCCACGTTATAAAAACGATGGCCGACCCTTGCCTTTATGCCCTCCAATCACGCGAACGGGTTTATGGCGTATTTAAGTAACTTTAAAGAGTTAGGTTAATACCCATTTTAAACGGTTTCTGCTATAATGATGTGCTTTATTATTTCAAAGCAACAAAATGATATGAATAAGTGATTCAAAATTAAATATACCCAATAGTTAGCAAATGTATTTAAATTATTACCGAAAGATGATTCCCCCCTCCCCCTTCCACGGCAGTCCCAAAATTATATAATAAATTCTGAATTAATATAAATATGTATTTTAAACCATTGAAATTGTGTTCTTAAATTTAACAATTTAAATATAAATATTTTAAATGATAAATTTCTAGTTTACCCATGTATGAAATCATTTTAAGGAGATGTACCTGCATGTGTGTGGAGGGAAAGTGGAAAACTAAATACTAATAAGATTTGAACATTGACCTGCCCGTTATCAGGGGACTACTCTATAGCGAGAGTGACGCCTTTGACCAAGAGGCCACCAAAGCAGGTAATATCAACAGCTATATCTAATAATGTATTGTGAAAATAATAATAAATAACAGTTGTCGTATGATCCTACACTCCATTTGTTATATTGAAGTGCCGATGACTGGGAGATCAGGGGTTGAATCCCAGAAACCCTTAAGCAGGTAAATTTCCTCTACACTTCCTTATAGTCCAGTCAACGAAGGCCTGATTTCAGCAAATAAAAATAAATACAAAAGTCTTTGAATTTAGCTTAGATGTTTAGAGGTGTACTATATAACATATAAAAATCTCTGTAGTATCAGAAATGAGGAATCACTGCGATCTTGGAAAATAGGTACAGTTTTATGGGTCTTTACAAATATCTTATAAACCATAATTCGATGGAAATATTTCTGCATTTTTTTTTCAGAGTCCATAAATAAGATATTGATTTAGAAAATTGTGTTAATATTCTGGCCGTGTGATTTCCCCCTACACTGAGTCTAGTGGGAAACACAACTTTTTTTTTTCTATCTGCACAGTATAGATAAATTACATCAAGAATTACAGTCAAAACTGCACAGTAGTTTTCGACTACTCCTCTAATATGGATTAATAGTACAAAAAAGAAAAGTATATAAATATCGCGGCCGATAAGACTTTAGAAAATCTGTAGACATACATTTTGACGAAGATGTGGGTGTTAACATTTCAACATGATAACTTCTTAATAAATGACCAAAATAAGAGCAGATTAATAAGTCATTTTAAGAACAATGAAATGAGATTTCAAGAAGGCACCGAGAACACAAAAAGACTCTTTCATTGTTAATATGACAATCAAAACATTGAATGCTAATTTATTATTATTGGTAAGGACATTGACCTGGTTTAATCACACACATTGGCTTCACCACAAAAAAAAAGTTTATTTGTTAAGCCAGACAAAAGAAAACAAAGTGTATTCATTGCACTAGCTACAATCCCATAACTTCAGTGATTGCAATACGATTTGCGCACTTTCCAATAAAGGATGTGTCAAACACAGATGTTTGTAATTAACAATCAATTGAACAGAGTTCTTTAAATCCATTTAAGCGTAATGCCGATGAAATATTTAAGAGTGCAACCTTTTTAGCTACAACATGTACCACACACCAGTCTTGACTGAAACAAACTGTCTAAATCAGAGCAGTTTACATTACGAGATTAACACAGATTTATTATAGCATCACGATTTGGCTTTTTAAATAACAATTAAATCTGGTATATATGATTTGATGAGATAATGTTTTGATTTTACAAACCTTTGAAAAAAAGTTTTGCGAGGTACATACCCAGTGTAAAGTTAGTTACCTTTTTATCTAATTTATTATTCATTTTATGTTCACAAATAAAATATATCGAGACTAGCAACACCATTAACAATAGCCATCAGTGAGGGACATTTGTATATAGCCTACATGGGCATGTTAGCGTGAGTTTGCATCCACTAGTGCTTTATCCTGTTTACTAAGGCCATCCCTGATTTTCATGGATATTCCTCGAGATAAGACTGGCTTAAGATTTGTTGAATAAATTAACACTAAATTAAAAAAATTCTTTATATAAATATCATGCCGTCGCAACAACCTAATCTTCGAAATAATAAAGGTTCTGTCAAAATAATACCTCTTACACATTACATTTTTAGTTTAGGTATGGAAACACTACGTTCATGTACATGTTGTCTACTCTACTTGACCAATGAAATTCCCTACCTTTTCCCTGATTTTCCCTGATCATTTCCTAAAATTCCCCAAATAAAAAGTATGTCACATCCTTATAACTCGCCTCCCCTCGTTTGTCTATTAATATTTTGTTATGAATATTAATGAGTTTAAAAATTTAAATAAACATGTTTTTTAAAATTTGTACTAACATTGTTTACTATGAATTAAAAATATATTACACAGCTAAAAACAAAAATGACTGTTTGAATCACATTACAATTTACTGATTTAATGATTGTTATATTTCATATTTTATTGTAATTTATCAAATTCCCGACTTATTCCCGATCACTTCAAATTCCCGGCTAATTTCCGTTTTCCCTGATTTTCCCGGATGGTAGACACCCTATGTAACATATATTATCATTTTCAGTTTATGTATTGCCACATTTCATAGACTTTATTTATCGATACTTCCCAATAAATTACATTTTAAAAAATTGGGTGTGTAAACAGGGCCTCAAACCAAAATATTCATCAGATAGGGTTAGAGTTCTTCCAATAAAGATTTAAAAGCTCCAGTTAAAAAAAAAACAGTTTTTGGGTTCCTAATTAGGTTCTAGTTCTTTTAATTTTTTATTCAACAGTTATAAAATTATAAAATAGAAAAATATATTAGAAAATAATTCAAAACAAAAGTTATTTATATAAAAAAAAAGTACACACATTCATAAGCACAACTTATTATTTATCATTCGAAATGAAGATTGTTTTATATGTATCTTTCTTTATCTGCAATGTCTCAAACGAATACTTAGTCAACAATTTTTTTATTTATTTCAAAATAGTTGTCTCTTTTTTATATAGATAATTAAAAACTTGTGGTGAGCTGGGCTGATACCTACTTTTCTCGATCCCGATACATTGCTAGATACTATCAATTCATCTCCTCGAAACTCGATACCATATAACATGAAATTAAATAAATCCTCATTTTGTAAGCATAAAAACTAGGTCAAAAGAATAATATTTAATTTGTTTCCATGTGTCAAAATATGGAAACTAGTAAATTAGGCTATATAAACAAATTATAACAAGAATCAACCAGACTTAAGTAACAAGAATACTTAAGAGTGGTATCAAGATTTTTAGCGTAGAGTATCGACTATTGTGATACTAGTTGATACCATGAGTATCAAGGAATCGAGTATCTGAATCGGCACCGCCCTTTTAAAAACTTTTGTCTATTCATATTTCCAAATGAACAAATGTACCAAATGAATCATCTAATGTTAGTTTGATGCAGCCAAACCAGATAATTATCATCTCGTAATGATAAGGAACTTGTGAAATTGATTTTAACTAATTTTTTTTAATGATAAAATTTGTCTCAGTTATTTTTATGTACAAAAACAATATTTTATGTTTGGCTAAAAGAACTATTAAAATATTATAAATTTCAATTCCAGCATTTTTAATTTTATTTGTTAAGTACTTTCTTTGAAGTCCTTTTCCTTAATTTGTAGACACACCAAAAAGAACTAAAATAGTTTATAGGGTTCAAAAATATATATATTCTATAACTCAAGCCCCCTCCTTATGTGAACATTTATGTCAATGTTCCTGTCATATTTAAAGAAATTCCGCCATGGATAATATTACTTTAACCTCATCTATTAAATTAATTAAAAAATCAAAATATTACTTAAACAAAAAATTACTTCTGCACTGCATTCAATGAACACATTATATGGACTACTTCTAACTTGATATTTCTAATTTCCACTTCAAGTCGACAATGCTGTTTAGCTTTGTGAGAGTTAAAGTTGAGAATTCATATGTCCACAAACTTAGCTTAGGGCAGCATTTTAAAACTGTGCTCCACAGAGCCCTTGGATTCCGCCAGTTATCTTAGATTCCATGAGGTAATTTCAAAATATTTTTATTGGTTTTTCACACATAACACAATTAATTATGATTGCCAATTTTTTTCAAATACGAAAAGGATCTATGGCAAAGAAGAAGCCAAAACATGTGATATTTTCCGCTCACTTTGTTGTTTACTTATAACTTGTAAAAGTTAAGTGATTTAAATAAAAAATATCTTCAATTTTTATGTTTTTAATGCCATTTCCTAATGGTTACAAAGCTCCCCCCCTCCCTCTTCCGTTGGAAAACACTGGTACAGAAACATTAAATAAATTTAATCTTCCATTAAAGTTACTAATGCGGGGTTTTGAACAGGATGAATTCACCTTGACGGGAACAATATATGCATTTGTTACGCAACCCAATCTCTCGGGGATAAAAATAAGAAGGCAATAAGGAAACAGTTACAGGACTTCTTGGCCGAGTCACCGAGATCAGTTGGAAAATGGCCACCATACGGCATCATGGGATCAACAATATATATTGAATGTAAATAAGCCTTGTAAAAGAGAAATTTAAATATTAACAGTACATAGGATTCATAAACCAAGGAAATTTAAAATTTATGGATATATATATCTTATTTCGCACAGTAATGTCGGTAATTAGTTTTAATAATTTATATATAGATTTCACATTTTTTTACCTCTCAAGCCACTGATAGTTGAGCTATATTGATAAGAAATGTATACAGTTGTAAGTATATCTGATCTCTCAGTAGAGAGACCTAAGTCATTTATATAATTGTTTACACATTTGGTGTACCTAATTTTTTATTACTATAACTCAAAGTATCACCACTAGGCCGACTGCCCAATCAACCAGCACCCCGCGGGTAGCGCCACTCGACCAACTGTCCCAGTAGCAACAACCCTGCCGAGAAGCACCAACTCAACAGGCGGACTGAACCAAAGAACCCAGACCAGCCTACGTATGCCAAATTCCAAAAAGACTACCACAGCCTTTACCAGATATGTCTCTAGAAAACTCACTCTTCCCACCTCCATAGATAATTTCTTCTTCCTCCAGCCTCAATACACTTGACAAACCTCTAGACACCACCCTCTCCTCATCAAGCTTCATTCTCTCCAACTCGAGAAAGACTTCGGTCAATTCCTAGAGTCCCCTGGAACTCAAACAGTGCCACTTTGCCCCAATTCCCCTAGGTCCTTTCATACCTATTATTTGGGAAGACATGACCTGGGACTTCGCCTCCATTTTGTAGAAGATGGATTCTCATTTAAAGAAAATGATCTTCATTCGACCAAGCAGCAACACAATCAGTAATTAGCATCGACCAACGGTACTATACCTCCTCCCCCTTAGAGTACTTCCTAAATTTCCACTAATCCAACCTTGACCTAACATGTTGTTCATTCAACCTATTCTTCTATTCAAAGGTCCACTGTCAAAGTTTACTGTGAAATTAAATCTACTTTCACTATTTTGTCTGTTTTTCAATTGCATGGCAACCCTGCATCAAACATGCCTTATATGCAATACATCCAAAATCTATTCAGAGAATATTGTCAATGAGCTTAAACAATGGAAAATGTCTTGAAACATAATAATTAACCACGTTTAATATAAATGTGTAATTAAAAAAGCACTTTATTGGACCTACATAGTTCCTTAGACTTGACTGTGCAGAAATACTCAGCCTATTAAACCATATTGTCTCTGGAATGATTTGTAGTCTCCAAGAAAATAAGTGTTTAAGACATAACATTTTATATTTTATGTAAAAAATATAATTAATAGTTTCCAGTTCTAAGAAAATGTTGAGGAGTTGCTTTAGTAATTTAAATGTATTATTGTGCACAATTTCAACAAACATTTCTTTTAGGGCAAGATTTAAAACTACAATAGAATATGTTAAGACTTACTCGGCAACTGAAGTATTATGAATAATCCACAACAATGTTTAGATACAAACTGTTGAGACAAATGAAGTTTCTAGCAAAAGTAAAATATAATAACATATTATCTATAAGCTCATTCTTAAATCCCATACATAAAGGCAATATTCAACTATCAACTATCTCAAAATAACCAGGGAAATAGTTTCAACAATTAAAAACAAATTATGAGCACTTAATATTATTCATTCGTTTTGAGAATACCAAAAGTTACCAATGAACATAGAACTCCTTTAGAAAGACATATCTACATAAATTCTTTAACGTATATTTTGAATTAATCTGCCATATAGAGAAAATTAAGTCTAGATCTTAAAAACATAAATTTATTAAAAACCACTTTACTAGAATGCTTTACAAAATAAAGATGTTTTGTTTTAATTTAGTTAAAGAGACAGATAAATCCTCTTAGTTTGTTACTGTCAGGATACTGGTATCTATTCTGTTTGTTCTCTATCATAATTGAAAGTGAAGAACTGTACTAGTAACAAGTTATTACTATGGTTTTGTTAATAAATGCCAAGATAGTTTATCATTCCCAGATTTCAGTGGTGGAAACATTTTCCATTTGTACACACCATTTATTCTGAAAAGTAACAAGCTTACCATAATTGGGTTCACTGTTGTGTGGCTTAAAAGAAAGGGAAATTCTGTAGTGAGTAAAGGTAAGAATGCTACTTTTTAGGGTAATAAAAATGTACATGGAAGTATAAATGACTGCGAGCAATAATAATCACCCTTACTTATATTCATGTTGAAAGATTTGATAACCGATGCACATTTTGGTTCAAATCCCTGGTTAGTAGAAACACAAAAACCAACCTGTGTAGCTTTTTGTTGGGGGGAGGAGGAGTTGATGGCAACATCTATAAGCCAGCAATGCCAAATATGTCTTATATCTAAGGCTTCGACCAGACTCTCAAGCATGCTAGCGTGCGCGCAAGCGATTGGGTGGCCAAACTGGTGAGCAAGTACGTGATTAGCAGACAGCTCTCGATAGTTGTTGACGAGGAAGCAAAGGTTCGAATCTTGGATCAGTGAACTGAGGGTGGTTTTTGACAAGATATTTATTGTTGTGGTTTACTCATCCTCTCCCCACGCTAATGGTGATTCTTATTTGTAAAGGCCTACTTTGATTATAATATTAAAGTATTTTAATGTATCAGTTTTACATAAATATATATCATATAAGATCATACACACACACACGTATGGTTTATGATCTTACCAATTAAATTAGGCCGTTAGTAACAAGTGTGCTAAACCTATCAATAGTAATAAAAATGTCAAAATGAGAAGTTTTCCTAGCACTCTATGAACCAGCCTAGCGCATGTAAATTAGACTGTTCCGGGTCGAGTGCACATGCTTGAAAAATAGAACCAGTTCTATCTTTCATGCACGCACGCTCAGTCGCTTGCGTCTGGCCACCTCTCATTACAACCAGTGTGTTCTATTTTATATTTTAGTCACTCGCGCGCTAGCTTGCCCAGTCTGGCCATACCCTAAGGGAATACTGGCCATACGAAAACCAGAGAATGTTCCCCAATAGTAAACATGCAATTCCCTAAAAGATATATTCAGTATATATATCTGAAAATTCCAGTCATTTTTGCAGAATATCCAGGTACACATCAACCCTTATTAGGGTTTGTGTGTTATTTACCATGAGAATTTTTTATTATTAAGAAGAAATACACTTTAATTAAAACAGAATACACCGGGATCCCCCAAAGAAGATAAGATAAAAAGCACTAGTTTCAGAAAAACACTTCTCACACCATAGCTATAATATATCATGATTTATTTAGGTTTAGCCATCACAAACTTGCTGCCTAACAAATAAATAAAATACTACTTAAAAATGTATATGTTTGTGTTCCTGCAGATATTCACACATATACAATATACCATAAAATTGCAAATTAATTCCGATAGCAAAATGTGTTTGTAAAATATTAAATTTAATTAAATTAGTCTTTTTAGCACCACCTCTTAGTACCCGTTCAGGCTATGCACTTACGTACTAATTACAAAATTAGTTAAGGATGAAGGGTGAATTTAGACGAAGTGAGCCCACATGTGTGGAGAAATGACGGGATTTTTTTAAATATATATAAATCACTCTCAGTAAACCTGTTAGGAATTGAACCACGATCTCCCCTTCATCAGCAGTCTAGTCTATTGCAAGAGTAGCACCTTAGACCATGCAGCTACTGAAGCCGGTTTTAGTTAGTCGAAATCTATTTAATCAGTAAGTGGTATGGATCTAAAATTATTAAAATATATATGGAATAAAAATTAATGTAACTTGTTTTCCTAAGCTGAGTGTTCAGTAACTAAACTTTAAAGGGAGGTCTACACAAAGTTGAAACTTTGCTTGGTTGGATACAAACACACACAAGAGAGCATTAAATGTAAGCCTTTGAGCAGTAATTAAATTTTTTCATATTATTAAAAGTTAGTGTGACACATCTGTAATATGAACCCTTGAAAGTATGAAATTTTTTTTATGAATGTTAAAAAAAAAGAATAAAATGCAATCACTTACCTTGAGTAAGTATTACAAGTAAAGGGAAATCTCTTGAGTGTACACCTTCCAATAGAAAAAATAATTTTCATGTTCGTTATTTAGAAAAATATATATCTTTTTTAAATCTTTGTGCTTGAACCTATATACTGTGGATATTAACGACAACATGCAGGATAATTATGACAAGTGAATAAATATTGGATGTATCTAACTCTACAAATTGCATTATACAGAGAATAAGAAAAATAAAATGAAATGAGAACAGAAGGCCTTTTGTGTGCAAGAGCAGAAATGAAACCATCAACGTTGGTGGCTTGGAAGGGGAGGAACATACAACCTTGAAGTACTGGCTGGATTTATTACCGACTACAGAGGCTATTTTAGAAACATTCCCTTTCCTTTCCACTTTACTCAGGCCAGTGACATTCCTCCAGTAAAATACTGCATATGAACTGGTTTTCTAATTTGGGTCCGCGGTTTAGAGATTTTTATACATAAATGTGCATCGCTAGCATTGTCCACGTTCCTTATGAGAGTTTGTCAATGGAAAGTTTCACATGTTATTTCACATAGAAAATTTAAATTGTCTGTTATAAAGAAGAATATATTGTTAAAGAGTGTCGGCCAAGAGAGATTTCATTGCTTTAAGGACATTTATCAAAAATGACAAAAGCAAGGTCGAAGCTGATGTTTGTTTCAAAGGCAATTCAAAGTTATGAAGCTTTGCACACTCCGTGCGTGTGTGTGTGTGTTTGCATTAGTTAGTTTTATTTTAGTAGCTTTGGTTCTCCCTTTGAAGGTATTCATCCACTTCTTATACGGAAGACAAATTCATCAAAGTGGTGATTATGTATTATTGTGACAATTCAGTCAATTGCATGCTTGACACCTCAGATCATATGACCATCGATGTGGATCTAACTATTATTTGATGGTGAAATCATATTTAACAATTCACCTACTTTTTATAAATTATAAAAGGGTTTATATTTTTATAATGGAAATTGATAAAAAAGAAAAAGGGAAAATAAACTAATGAGTATAAATTTAATGAGTAAAGCTCTCCTAGGGAAAGAGGAAATGTGGGAAGAATCCAATGCACAAAGGTGACATCTTCATTTCTTCTGTTTTCTATAGCAAAAATAGTTATACACATTTAAACAATAGTTTTAACACAAAATCAGTAATATATCAGCATTGTTGCCTTTATTAAGCAAAAAGAGAAGAGGGAATACACTTTATACCAGAGGTGACCAAACGATCGCGATCTACCGGTCGACTGCGGCCACTAGTATGTTTGATTAATTTTTAAAAAAAGATCGTGAGAAATAAAATGAAAGAGAGGGTTTGCAGGTTTTCTCAAACAAAGATTATAAAATTGAAACACTGAAGCTGTCTGGCTGATGACCATTTACAATCCTGTCATTCATGACAGTAATTTAGGAACTCTCATTCAACAAACTATCCTAGGATTATGCAGTGTCATTCATAAACTTCAAAGTCAAGTGTTTAGTTAGAAAATACTTTTTTCAGGGAAATTAAATAATGTGTTTTGATGAAAAACTCAAGTTTCAGTGTATGAAAGGACTACAAGTCTTTATATGCAATATATAATCTTACTATTAAAACACAAAATGGATTATTAATTTTTTACCAATGAAATAAACGGTATAAGCCTATAGTTCCATGGTAGATCTTAAAGGATTTTTTCTTTTCTGGTGTAGGTCCTTAGATCAAAAGTCGAGCCACTTCTGCTTTACACAACACTGAATACTCTACTCCTTTTTGAATTCAAAATGGAGTAATTTAGTGTTTGTATTATTGTATTCCCTCTTCTCTTTTTGTTTGATAAAGGCAACAATCCAAAATATTACTCAATGTGTTAAAATTTTTGTGCAACTACTTATACTATAGCAGACAAAGGAAGAATTCACTTTTGTGTATTGGATTCTTCCCGCATTTTTCCTCTTTTCCTAGGCGAGCTTTCTTAATTAAATTCACACTTATTAGTTTATTTTTAATTTTTTCTTTCTTTTTATAAGTTTCAGTTATAAAATTATTTAGCCATTAGGCCACCTCATTTTTAAACAAAAGGGTTAATAAAGTATTCTTCTTATGAAACGTATTTAAATATTGTAATGAGCTTCTTTAAAAAATCTAATGTTTTACAAAGTGAACATATTGGCTAAAGTCAAGTTTTAGTCAGATTAAATTTTTTTTTAAATCAAAATTAACAAAATGTCAAAAAAAAGCCTGATTTTTTCAAACAAAACATTCGATGTATTAATATTGAGAGTTAAACTAATCAACCTTATGCTAAAGAAACCTTAGCCATTGCCCCCCCCCCCTCCCCCCCACTCATGAAAGCAATCATCGTTGGTTTACAAAATAACCCTGGTTTAAATTCACTGGTTGAATTTAAAACTAAGAAACATGAAAGTCAAGGACAAGTGTTTAAGACCTGACCTTATGGTGGGAATGTAAGTAAATTGTAAAAAGGTTGGGTTTTTTTGCCGTTTTTATATCAAAACTTTTTTTTTTGTCAAAATAAATCAAATATTTATTCAGTATAAGCTATAGTTGGGTCGAAACCACTATTTTAAGAATCCAGATCTCCTGTCTATCTTCAAATCCCAAATCTCTAATCCGAATCTTGGAAATAATTATGTACACAAGAGGAAATATAACACAAATAGTGACCAAATGTAAACATTCTTTGCTATAATCCATCGAGTTGAGTGTTAAATTACTAGTCTAGGAACTGGTTGTTATCAGTCAGAAATTTTTCCGAATCCACTTTTCTCAAATGTCCTTACGGTTTGGATCCCAAGGATTCTAGTATAAACATTTAATTCAATTTGGTTCACATGGTGATATATGGCGTTCTTTCATATCTGTTAAGGATGTCCTGGAATTTAAAAGTTTCTCATCTAATTCTGCTATGCTCATGACAGACTGTTGATATCACCATGTGAAGAAAATTAGACTCTTCCTACTGGAGTATATTATTTTATTTATTTTGGCCAAAACAATGTTTTACTGTAAAAACTGCAAACACAAACCTTTTATCGTGGCCCTTACACCCCCACCTTAAAGTACCAAGTTGATCAACTTTAGAGGTCGAGTATTAAAATGTTTGAAAACTCTATGGCCTAGTATTAAAATATTTGAAAACACAACATGTAACATTAACATCAACATGTCATTTTACTGTTCGAGTATTTGAAACAAACCGCATGTTATTTATCCATTTTTATAGAAACTAAACATATTAGTTATTTATATTTTTCTTTCGAACTTTTTTTTGTTGAAGTGAGTTTTAATGATTAGTTCGTAAGTACATACATATGCCTCCAAGCCCAATGTCTGTATACACAAATGAACATAACGCAAGAATAATAAACTCACCTTAATTTTCTGACACAACACTTTAAATTAAACATTAAAAAAGAGGATGGAAGGCCTACACACTTAACCAGATGTGTTTTAAATTGTGAACTTTGTGGCCTACAGTTTTCTGGAAAGTAGGTAGGCCTTGCGCTTCTATCTGCTTTTCAATTTTTAATTTAAAATAGCTGTTTGGCGCCATTTTTTCTATGCTGACAAAACACACTGTAAATCTATGACAATTACCTTTAGATTCATAGAAAGGTGCTTGGAGACTGTTATAGGTGTAGACCCAAGCACTTAAATGTTAAAAATGACTAAGTCAGAGGTCAAGAATGAAACAATAAGGGTTGAATCCTCGGCAGATCTAATGAGGATTTCTTGTTCCCAACTTGTTTTCCAATCTCTCTACAAACAAAAGGTCTATACTGTATTGACCTGAAAATAGGCTACTCCCAAATATAGGTCACACCTTAAAAATACAATCACTTTTAAAGTGCAAAAAAAAGATTTGTCTGAAAAGTAATCAATTACACCCTCTTTCCTTTAGCTTTCATAATGTTTATAGTATTTAAATGCCTCATTACCAAGATTTTATTATTATTGTTATACTTATAACTTCGTCTAAATCATTGACAGAAAGATACTTTTCTAATCATGACCTACAATGTTAAAAAAATTTAGAATTTAAGAGTCATATTTACACAGCAAAAAAATTAATCAAAAAATAAGTATATTTAATTATGTTTCTAAAATCAAAGTATCAAAGTAAACGATCAGTAATATTCCAAACATAGAAAATACAATCAATTCTTGTCACAAGTGAATAAGAGTTAACAGAAACAAACCAAAAGGCTAAAAAAAAAAAAAGTGTGAAAAATAGCTATAAAAGGTTTTACTATTTCTTTCCATTATGCCATTTTTAAGTTTTATTATTATTAGAGTCAAGGTAAATTTATTTTTTAATAATGTTTTTGAAGCGATTATAAAATATTTTGATATAACTACATACAGTCCACAAGGGTACATTTATTACATAAACTCTAAGGATGCAATTATAGGCTGTACCAAGATTTTATAAAGGCTGTTTTTTGAGAAAAAAAGTGTGGCCTATTTTTGGGTCAATACCGTATTTTCTCTAAAACTATACTTTCATGACCACTACCCAAAAAGTGTAAATATGTGGGTATACCATATTGATATAGCAAGATGTATTTAAAATAAAAAAGTTTTGCAATCCTCCTTGCTAGAGTCAAAATGCATCGAGACAGCAAAAACTTGTATCCTTGTTGACCTCAATTTTTTAATACATGTTGCCAATGTGTATTACTTATATCGGAATCATCTTATTTTAGATAAGGTTTTTGATTCTGCAATATTTCACAAGTTTGCTATTCAATTCATAAAATAGGCCTGCTTGTAGCCTATTCCCTTATAATACTTGCAGAATTTGTATATATATATTCCAAGCAGTTTATTATTTTAGTGCCAATTATGATTTTGTTTAAAGAGATTTATTTAATAATAATTTTGGTTAGTGATTACTTAAAATTTAAATTAAGATAGGTATTTATGTATTTAGAGACTTTTGTTGTTTGTCTTAATTAGAGATGTTTATGCTTTTTGTTGTATCGAGCTGAAATCTAAAATATAATTTGAAAAGTTAAGAGTAACGTAATGTGAAAAATACAAAATAAAAGTTTTGAATGCTTCAATTTTTCCACATTTAAAAAAGGACCAGTGAACAACCTTAAGCACTAACAATCATTAATTTATGTAGAGAGCCTAAGAAAACTATTTCTAAGACTCACCTTCAGACCCTTCCGGTGTAGTTTCTCCATTAGCTTGTTTATGCTCAACAATTGGTGCTGATAGAAGTGGTTTTACAACAACTGGCATTGGCGGCAAAATTTCTCCTTGCACTGTCTCTGTAGGTGTGGGAGGGGGTGTGTCCTTGTTATGTCCATGGGAGGGGGAAGACTTCTCTCTGTCTCTAAAGTGAGGTTGACTCGCCTTTTCTTTATCTTGGGAAGACTTTTCACGACCTCGGCTTTGTTCCTTAACTTGTGAAGTCTTTTCTTTACCTCTGTTCTGCAAACTCTTGTCAAGTTCCTTGATCTGGGCGATCTTTTCTCGTTCCTTTGGTTTTTCTTCCTTTTTCTCTTTTTGTGGAAGCACAATAAATACAGGAGCATCCTCCGACAAAACTGTTGGGGAAGGAGACTTCTTCTGTGGCTTGGCTTCAACCACAGAGACAGTAGGATTTGCAGGCGGGAGGGACGGTTCCCGCTGTCTTGCATCGACAACTGGTGCAACTGAAACTGGCACAGTTTGAATAGGTGTACTAGGAACAAAGGCAGCTGTGAGAGGTCCGCCCATTTTGTCTGATGATGTGGGTGCACCATCTACTCTCTTCCTGCGAGGGGACCCCACAGACGTCGTGACAGGCTTCAAGGCAGGGAAGGGCTCTTTGAGACCAGCTTTGTGATGGATAACATCCACCGCAGGATTGTTGGTCAAAGCACTCACAACCGGAGTGGGTGGTTGAAGAGGCGCCTCCACTTGCACGGGTTCTATGTTAACAATCACCGGAGATTGTTGGGCAATTTCTGCCACCGCCATAGAATCCCTCACATTAATGTGTATCACTTGATTTACAACATTACTATTATTATCACTTTCTATTTTAATATTGGTCTTAACTAGGTTTGTCTCACTTTGATGTTTATTACTAGCACTAGATATATTTCCTACATTAGAAGACTGTGATTGTTTCCATGCATTTGGTTCTTCTAGAGCTACCATTTTGTGTTTACTAAAAGCAGAGTCTGGTTGACTTATATCATCTTGAGGTAATAAATTGTTTGTGTTGGCATCAGGGCCATTCACAGTCACTATCTGAGCAACAGAGTCCAATGAAAGGGGGGATTCTAAATAAGGGGCTTGAGGTGGAGGAGGACTCGACTTCTCACTTGCTACTTTTGCCACTCGAGCTGCAAATTCTGCAGCTACATCCATCCCTCCGGGACCTGTGTTCTGGGACAAACACATTTTTCAAAGTGAGAAAACAACATACCAATACACATGGTCTTTAAAAACTATTCAATATACAAACAATAAACATGTTATCCTGATATAAATTATAGACAATAATTTAAAATGGGAAAAGTTAGTAATTTACTTCACACGTACACCATCTAACTTAATCCAAAACATTTGGTTAAATAATTGTAAGATAAAAAAACCTTTACGTCAGGAATTTTAGAAAGGAGATTAAGATTATGAATTTGTATTTTAAGAACTATCAAGAGGCTTGCTAGTGGCTAACCCAACATCGGAGAATGTATGACTTATGTGTGCAGTGTAAAAAATTACAAAACACATTTTTACTTTTCTTTATGGTTATATGATGAAAGCCTAACTCAAATTTAATTCAATCTTGTTAACCCGGCGTGAGTGAGGTCGGGTATGTTATACCCGAGAAGTTTTTAAACGCAGATTATTTAATGTTATTTTTGCCATGCAAATCCCGTCGTCACAGTAGCTGGAGGTAAGGGAGTTGGGGGCGAGGTGCAGTGTTGAGTTTAGTGTCGCGCCAGCGTCAGATGCACGTGCGCAAAGGTGGCTGGGGTACGTCACACCCGGCCTCGTAGTCTGTGTTGCATTTGTAAGTGTAATGTTGGTGCTGTGCTAATTGATCTTATAAGACTTTTTAGTTATTTTTTATATTTTTATAATTAGAAGATACTATAGTTATGTTGATTAACCAAAGAAGTTGTAATTTTATTAGAATTTTATACGAAAAAAATGTTAAACTGCCAAAAGTTGTACTTATTCAAAGAAAATATAGACATTGTTATTTCAATAAAAAAAACTATTTTCAATCTTAAACATAGTATTTTATTTACTCATCTTGTTGAATGGATACTAATATTAATATCCCAAGTAACAAAAATACTTAATACACAATTATAATATCAAAAATTCGGCACCAAAGTTTCGGGTATCTCCTACCTGTCTCGTAGCTGGTGTAACAATTTCTCACCTCATTCACGCCGGGTTAAGAGGACCTGGTCTTGAAACTTTTGACAAAATTTGAAATTTGTATTTTGGCCTTACTAAATAGAGTAGAGTTTTTTGAACAAGAAAATGAATAGTTTCATATATTTTATTATGTTTTCTATAATTTAAAATAAATTTAAAGCAATTGTGAATCTATCTATACACCTTTATTACATGTACAGTAGCTCAACCACATCTGCTACATCTTTTCTGTGTACTTACAAATAAGATAATTGTTTTTATTATTTTGGTAGTGTGGAAATAAAGAGTTAATTAATTTCATTATCTTTCCCTTTACATCTTTGATTTGATTATCCATGGTATATTTCATTCCATTATTTAATATTATATTGTTTTTGTTTTTAGTACTAATTTGTGAGTAAACAATATTTACCCATTTATTGTTCTAGTGAAATAATCATGGGCAGAATTAATAAGTTTAATATAAAACATAAGTTCAAGGGAAATAGATATACTGTCCAAACATCAAAAATAATCAACATAAATGGTAGTTCAACAATGAACAATTCTAGCCTGTCATAACCAATTGTCACCTTTAAAGGCCTTTTTCTCTAAATGTACTATTTTTGGCTTTAGGTACACTTTACTAAAAAACTCAAAGGTAAAAACCCAAAATTTTGCACTCATGTTTATCAATGTATTATTGTAGCTTTGTACCACAATTATCTTTATTGGAATATTAATATACTGTAAATATTTAATTAATAACTATGTGTTTTTTTATAAAAAAATACAAAAATATTTTTTATAAACAAACTATTAATCATAATTAAATAACTTTACACTTTAACAAGATGAGGGTACTTATGAAACAATCATTTTTTCATCAAAATATATTGCATAGTTTCTGAGAAAATTGTACCTACATTAACATTAGAAGTATAGGAAGATGTCTCAGAACCAGGACCCCTTAAGTGACCAGCAATAGAATACTTATACATTTTCATAAAGAGTTTAAAAACTAATAAATTAAGTCCTGCTATAACAACGTCTGGTTACAATGTTGCTAATAGCCTGTGACCTTTTTTAATCAACAGTGTCCAGGAATGGCTAAAGAGTTGTTTTTCAACCAAAATGAATTGTAAGTCAAGTTTGAATTGTTGCTCACCAGCCAATTTCTACCCGTGCTGTGCAATGAGTCATGCAGGTCATATCATACACCTTTATCCCTCCTTTTCTAACCTTATGCAAACAATGAGAGTGTATGGGTGTGCATGCCTTGTGTTTATATACTATTTGTCTCATTATAATTTTAGTCTGTCAAGTGCCACATGAAGGGGATGAGAGCACGAGTGCAGAGCCAGTCCCATCTACGTCTCAAAACTAAATCTTTTATTGATATTGGGGGGGGGGCTTGGAACCTAGCCCTTAGACTTAACATGGATCATTTTGGTAAAACTTGAAAATTATAAGGTTGTTTTCTATAGAGTTGCATTTTTCGGGGCCATAATGCAATGTTATAACAAAACTTATTGAACAAAGAAGAAACAGGAAAGAGAATTGAGAACTAATAAATCATGGTTTTTACAATGAAAAGAGGAACACAGTAAACACTTAACATGGCTAACAAAAGTAGTGGCTGCTTTTTGAAGAAAATCTGTTATTAATAGATCCTGATTTTTAGTAAATAAAATTATCCTATTAGGAGAGTAACCTAAGAGGTAATAAACCCGCAATAAAGTGGAAAGGGGATGGTAAAACCACAGTGATAAATCACATGTGGTATACCCCCGCTGAGATTCAAACTTTGACTCCATCACTGTAAATCCAGTCTAGTGTGAGCTCTACATACACCTTAGGATGTGTGAGCAAAGTTGAAAAGGTAGAAAACGTACACACAGAATACAAGAGAGTTATATTTCACCTCTTGAGGGAGCCAATTGTATTTTGCATATTTAAAACGGGTGGGTGGAAAAGGACACAAGAAAAGATGAGTGTTTTGTAGTTTTCTAACAATTTTTTTTTCAACAAAATAAATAAAATATTTCTTTGCTAGAAGGTTGAGAGTTAAATTTTTAACAGATAGTAATATCAACAGTTCTTGACTATCTGTCATAATCATATTAGCAATTGACGGGAAATTTTTTTAAATGAGAATAAGTAATTAAATTCTCAGACACTGCTGAGATATTCAAGAACTGCTCATATTACAATTTGAAGAAAATTCAACTGTATATTTCTAATGGAGAAATATTTTATTTTTACCAGGGCTCTGCGAGTACTCGAATTTCGAATTTCGAGCTTCAAGCCGAGCTCATTATTAAAGCTCGAGAAAATTTTGTAAGCTCGTCATTTATAGCTTGTTCTTGAAGTGTGTACAAATCAATTTTTAAAAAACTATGGTATAGATATTAGCAGTGATTTAACTTATATTATTATTATTATTATTATTATTATTATTAGCACCGCGTCTTACTACCCGTTCGGGTTATACGCACTTACGCTAATGTGTGATGGTAGGGTGATTGTGAGATGAAATGGAGGACCTACAGTTTAACGTGGAATCCGAACCACGGTAGAGGCCTGGCATTCCTCACATTCACAAGTTGTGATTAATACACATCTTGTCAGAGGTGAAGGAAGGGTTTGGCAATCAGATAAATCTGTGCCGGGACNAGATAAATTTGTGCTGGGACCGAGGATTGAACCCCGGACCCTCAGCACAGAAGTCTGACACCTTACCCCTAGACCACCAGGTCACCCGATTTAACTTATAAATCATTTGGTTAACTTTACAAACTGTTAATATCAATATTAAATTTCTGTAGGTGTGCCAAATCCACTTTTCCAATTATAAGCACACTTAAATCGAATATATCAAATATTCTCGAAGTCAGATCGAAGTTTGAACATTTTCTTTTAGTTGTTTTGGGCTCGAAAAAATATTATATTGTGGTTATTTATACAAATGTATGCACTAAAATTATTTGGAAAATATTTTATTGCCCAAATGAAGCGTGCGGCCGAATAAAGCTTGAAGTTTTGAAACTTCACACACACATAGTGATGATCATATAATCGTGTTGTCTCTGAAAATTTTAACAATACTATCATCATTATTTACCACACTCAAGGCAAAGTGAAATCAAACTTACCAGCTGAGGCGTTTCCCTTGAACTCGAGTCTCCAGACCTTGGTGGAGTGGTGCCATTGTTATCGTCAAATAGAACATTCTTCCCTGTCTTTGGGTCCACAATGTCAAGGGCAAACCGTCGCCGAGGCTGCTTCCCCATATTACTGCCAACCACCGGGTTTGCAACCGTCCCTCCGTCTCCTGGCATGGCGGCCATATTGAGGCCGGATGTCGCCACCATGCCTAAAGGTATCTGCCCGGCTTGCGCTATCGAGGGAGGTTGTGGGACACCAGGCACCACTTGCTGAGCCGTTGCCCCAGCCAGTCCTGTTCCTGCCACTCCGGGGCCAGGCGTAGCTCCAGCTCTTGCCAAGTTCACAGGGTTAGCCGCATAATAATCTGTGTTTGATCAGTTATTAACCATTAATAAGACAATTACATGGACAAAAAAATTATATCAAAATTAAATACTTAAGTTTCTTTACAGATTTATTTATTCACCACATTTAGCAATGTTCATAAACACACAGTACTTCAAATGAATGGAGCAATTGTCTAAAGTGATTAATTAGCTTATTATAAACTTTGTTTCAAATTTATGAATAACGTTCATGATAGAAGAACCTTCAATTGTTATTATTATGAATTTTTGGTTAGGACCTTGATGAAGCGTATTTGAGATTCATAAAACTAATCTCTTATTTAACAATTAATTAGATCTTTGAGCTAATCATTATAAATGACTAGGAATTGAAAGGATAGAAACCCTTTGGAGGTTTACTGGCCCTTGAAATATAGTAAACCACACATAATTTATTCAACCAATAAAATTAGGTAGCCAACAATGTAGTCCAACTAAGAACAATAATCAAAAATAAACAACCACTTAATTTACAAACTGACTGTAGCGGTGATAGCTTTAATAAAAATGAAAAAAAAGTTGGTGTTAAAATTATGTATTCAGTTTGAAGACCAGTGAGATTAAAAGTTATAATAAGCTTGTCTCCTATACTTTCAATTCACAATCATTTCCGATATCTTATACTTGTCATTAAAATTTCATTAGGTTTTAATGACATAAGCATTGCATTTTCTGTCATAAGCATTGAATTTTCTGTCCAAGCAAGTGATATTGTAAGTTTACTTTACATCCATTACCGTTTCCAGACTGTGGTCCGAGTTCGTTTTTTATTCAAGCCATATATTTTAAACTGCCGGCTTGATAGAGCCTGTCCGTGACTTCAAATGCCTTATAATCTATCTTAAAACTATCTTAAAACTAACTTAAAACTAGGACAGATACAACATCCAGCCCCCTGTCCGTTAATCATTATTGTAAAAGGGTAAGCCCACATTTCACCAATTATAAATGTCGAGAACAGAGCCTGGGACCCTTAGCACAGTAAGCAGACAAGCTACCGACTGAAGCTAAGGTTAATATTTTAGCTAATTTAAAGAGATTGTACAGGAATTTGCCTGGAGGGGGAAGAAATCCATTTTGGAAATACCACCCTTAGTACAACCGACTGGGATTAAAATCACAATCTCCCTGTCATTGGCAGTCTAGTCTAACACTAGAATAGCTTCTTAAAACATGTGGCCACCAAATCATACCTCTCTTTGTTTCTTAGCTAATACAATAGCATGAGATAAAATCGAGATGTGAGGAAATTTCAAGAAAATATAAAGATGCTTTCTCAAAATTGCCTATTACAAATTTTGAGTAAATGTTTGTTGTTTCTCAAATATAGATATAAAAAAATGGGTTATTTAAAAAAGATCACTAGGCTAAAACAAGGTTTAAATTAGGAGGGATTACCAGCACATTTACCTTAATGATAATGGAATGGAAGTTATGTTTAAAAAAAGCACAAACACATTTTTAAAGGGGGAACAAATCTTTAAAAAAACATTTTTATCCAAACAACTTCCATTCCAGTATAATTAAGGTAAGTATGCATTAAGGCTGTCCCTCTTAATTTAAACCAAAAAATTAGTTTGAACTAGAGGTATGCAACATTTGTTTTCTTAGACTTTGCTATGAGAGTAAAGTTCTGAATTCGACAAAATTACAAAGCTTTCCCAAATGAAAAAAAAAAAGGTCTAAAGTTAAAACAGACATTTATGTTGTTTTTTTCCCTCCAGTATTTATATCCCAAATTAGTGTTTTTAGTAAAAAAATCTGAGATAATTATATTTAATTTTGTGGTGATGGATTATTTTATAATTTTAAGATAAAATATATTAATTACGTTTGGAATAACATCTTTAAAGTTAAATTTATTACCTAAATTTACATATTTATGCAAAGTATTATATTTTTATCCGACACTAAACATTTTTTTAATGGTCAAAACTTTGGTTTAGCTTTTATTATTTGATTTGACATGGCTACGAATTGAAAAGTGGACTTCACAAAGACCTAGTTTGAGCTATAATATTTTCTCACTCACACTGTGCTCCCGCCTGGGTCGCGTGCGTGGGATAATTTTGATACAGGGGCTGTTGCGTGGTCATCAGTATCTGGTGGTGACTACCTTGAGTGTAGAAACCTGTTCCTACATGATTCTGGTGACGTGGTTGCCCTGGAAACTGTAAACAAGAAAATTAGTTACACTTCCCTTTAGAACTAATAAGACTTAGATTGGAAAAAACAATTTAACGTTGTAAGTGAACCTAGGATATTTGACTCATTGCAACAACCTATCAACATGATGTCCAAGTTCCTACTATACGTATTATAAAACAGAGACTATGAGGTATTTTTTTACTGTGCCAACAAAAACAAAAGTAATCAGAGAAAACTCACTGCAACTCAGCGGTTCATTTTTAGTGGTGGTGATTTGCAAGTGGACAGGTCATACACAAATTTTATTATTAAAGAATATATATATATATATATATATAAAGATTACACTAAATAACGCTGCTAAAAAAAGTCAAGGGTTCAAGAAACATTTTTGGTGAATTGTGGGTTTACCCTTTCACAGTGATGAATTAACAGCCGGGGACTGGATGTTGTGCATATCCTAGTATTAAGTTAGATTATAAGAAATATGAAGCTACGACAGCTGGTAGTGGAAAAAAATATGGCTTGAATAAAAAAACTGATCCAGGCCACAAACTGGAAACAGTAATGGATGTAAAAAAAAAAAAGGTACAATCAATCAAATTCTCTTGGAGGTTTGTCAGAATCTGTATTGGATGGTTGCTGAAGATGGTGAGGTTCTGCACAAGGAGATAATGGCAGATGAGACATTGCTTCATCATTTCAACTCAGAGAATAAGCAACAAAGCTCTGTTTGGAAGTCTCTAACATTGCCAACACTGAAAAAAGCAAAGGTTGTGGCTTCTGTAGGAAAGGTTAAGGTCATTTCTTTTTTTGAAATTCAAGGTACCTATTTACCAGCATGTTGTGCTCCTTCATACAACTGCTACAAGACTTTACTAAAGAATTGTATAACACTCTGCGAAACCATATTCGTCAAAAATAGCCACAACTGCCCGCAGATGGGTGAATGCTGCTTCCTGTCAATGTGAAGATCTAACATTGCTCATACCGTCATAGAGTACATAGACAGCATTCATGTCAAATATTTATTCATCCCCCTTACAGCCCTGATCTTGCAACCTGTGACTTACTTGTTTTCAAACTAAAGGGAGATGTGAGGGAAACAATTACCGTCATCAGAATAAGGTGTAAATTCATCGGAGGAATTTTTAAAACGCATGCTATAAAATTGTGTCCATGTTTTTGAATTATAGCATATGTTTTGGAATAAAGGCATACAATCAAATGAATACTACTTTAAAAAGTGTCAACAAAATATAGATGATTAATAAAGGTATGAGATGAAAAACAATTATGATAATTCTTTAATAACAGCCTTCATATATTCATAATTTCTAAATGTTATGTTGAAATTAAGACAATCATGCTGATCTGCTAGTCATCCGATGATACAAATATCCCTTTAAGAATGTTTCTCTAAACCCTTATGTTTTCTTTCACCACATGTAGACCATTAATTATAATGCAAAATAAAGTTGGATTAAAATAAACTTTCATTTTGAAACTTGGCTTGTATTATTAGCACCAAAACACATGAGAATGTACACTTACAACAGGTAGCTGCCCCTGACTGAACACCATGGACTGTGAGGGGTGAAGCTGGGCTGGAACAACTTGATTAGCGTATATCTGGGGGATCTGCTGCATCTGAACCTGGGGAATAACCGCAACATCTGAAGGAGACTGCTACAATAACAACAAAAACTCTACAGTGTTTCAACAATCTAGGCTGAAAAAAACATGAAATAATATTGATGATTAAAACAAATACATAAAAACATAGGCATGTTCACGATATCGAACTTCGCGAAAAATTATGCTAACAAAACTCAGTCGGAAACATTTTTTTAATTATATAAATTAATATCAAAAGGTTACAATCAAGGATTGTCTATTAAGGTTACATTTGTAGTTATGTTCTTTAACAATATTATTAATTTCTTAAAGTTAAATTAACATTATTTCCCTTTAAGTAGACGCATAGATACCCTCAATTTCAGCAGCATATATTTTATACTACTGTACCTATTCAACATGAATGAACGCCATTAATAAATAACAGCCACACTACTAATTACACAAAAGGGTTAGTAATTGGGAAGGTTGAATCTAAAGGAAGTGAACCCGCATTTGCATTAAGGGATAGTGGAAAATCGATTAGGAAACCCCTCAGTTCACCCAATTGAGATTCGAACCTCGATCTCCCCGTCCTCAGCAGTCTAGCTCATCACGACTAGCGCGTAAGCTAACTACACCACTGAGGCAGGTTTGCATCTAAACCCATCATTAAGTTAATGTTATTATTTGTAATGTCATCCATTTGCTTTTGTATGTTCAATAATAATAGTTGGTTAAACTAATATTTTTGATGTCCAGCAGTGCTGTGTGTGAAAGGTTTAGTAACTAAAATGTAAAAGGTAGACAGTCACACTGGTTCAGTTGAGAAATGTTTTTGAATTTTCACTGACAATGTGGCTAACTTTTTTTTATTTTATATTAGGTTTAATATTTTCATGTTATATTGTAAGTATTTATTAAAATTCACACCATGTTTTAGTATTTTTATTTTAGCTTACAGTAAACCTTAGAACACATTTTAGACAAAATACTATAATACTATATGGTTTTTTTTTTAATTCTACAAGGTTATAGAATTAAGATTTATTGTTCAGACCTCTAAAATGAAACCAAACTAGAGTTTTAGTTTCTTTTCCCAACCCTATTAGAGATAAAATTGCCCTTAGCTTTTAATTTTATCATTAAATTATTTTTATTGGAATGAATGGGAAGGCTAAGTTTAGACTAGAACTATAAACAAGAAAAATAAACAAAAGCCTTAAGTGGAAAGTTATTTTTTTAATCTTTTCTCTGTGCCTGTTCCCGCAGGAAATTGTTAATTCCTACCTGAAATTTTTTTTCTAAGTTAAAAATCTCACTCTCACACAGACCTGTATAACACTTTTTTTTATCAAAGCTGATGCATTTTTTAAATTTTTATATTACTTTTCTAAGATTTACAAATCATACCTTTTCTACAGTATTTAATATGAAAGGTTAATTGTAAAAAAATCTCACAGTTTTCATTTTAAAATTAAATCCTTGAAACAAGAATACTTAAATGACAAATGTGTTGTACTCTTTGGAAAATCGCCTCACAAAATTAATTGGAGATACAATTTACAGCTTGCAATGGTTATTTTGAAGATTATCTAAAAAAAAATTCTAATATTTCAGTGACTTCTCTTGTTACACCAAATTACTTGACTTTTTAAGGTGTTAACCCTATACATCTCCCACATAAAAAATAAAATACTTCAAATTAAAATTATATGGCGGAATGTTTGGAAATTAATGTGGACGTTAAAATGCTAACCAGAAGGTAGACCTCGCGTTAACTTTACGAGCACTTTAACGAAGACGCTAGCTCTAACCAAACATTGTAAAATCCCAAGTAGTGGTCATTATCGCTTAACCACATGTTAAGCCCTAATGAATAGAATAACATGACATTGTAAGATTGTGCCTGAACCTTGTAAATCAGATATACCCTTTCCTTACAACACTCAATATAATATGTAAAATCACACTGAAATTATATGTAAAAGCCATAAATGAGAGATTATTCTGTCACCCGCCAAATGTGTGCAAAGGTTTGGAGAGAAAAAAACAACAGTGAAATCCCCAATTTAAATCAGAATTAAGAGTTGTATTCAAATAGAAATAAAAAGTTTTGGATCATTCAGGTGAGGTTTGGCTACCTGAAATAACATACATGATAATGATAAAGAAACACATATGGAAACAATGTAAAGACATTAATCAGGTTTTACATATTTTTCTTAGTTAATAGGTCATTTTCTTATTCTTAGCATGCTAATCAGAGGTTATATTCAAATGTTAGTTGTCTTAATTTGGAAAACAAAGCAGAAAATCCATTAACAGTTATTTCCAATGCAGCATTTTAAAGTACTCGAAAATGTAACATATGGTGGCAAAACAGTCAATTAGATCACGGACTAGGTTTAGACAGATCAATATGTATACAATTCAAGGTAATTAAATACAACCGCGGATCAATTAACGTGCACTTCAATTTACTTTCATGATTTAAATTTAGTGGGTTAACAACTTTACCTGTGGAACAAAATAGACCAATGAACTAAAAAGATCAAAAATTAATACCTTCGTTATAATTATGCCATTCAAATGAAAAACTATTGGGCAGCGGTCTCTTCAGTGTGACCTTATGTCTCGTCAATACTTTGATTAGATTACAAAGCTGTAGGGTAAGAGTCATTATCATAATGATAAATAGATAAAAATGTGTACAATGTTATCAAAAAATGAAGGACGTAGTTTAATTCTTGAAGAACTTGAAGGTTGACAATATATAATAAAAAAAATTGTACATTAATACTAATATCTCATTCAAATAATTAATTTAATTCATCAGTGGGCCTACCATAAACATTAATACACCTGCTCAAAATAGATATATTCACAGTGAAAACAATGCGGTTATTTTTTTACTATTTTCTTCAAGTTTCCATCACTAAATGAATGTTGGCTCCTTTCCTAAGATTCATTACACTTTTTTCATTTTTTTAAAGAAGGGTTTGCTGGTGTATACATTCCTGGTCGTCCACTCGCAGTCGTGGATATGTAACCGTCCTCTGAGGTTGGGGTGCCATGTAACAGGGTAGCCACTATTTTCTTATTACAAAATTCACTGTGTTTTCCAGATTTTACAAAGGAAATTTTCATTTTTCCAGACACCTAAGAGATATTATAAATATAATTATAGAGGCATTAAATTTTGTATTAGAGAAAATTTTAGAAATGAGTGTTAATTCGTCAATGGAGGCATGTTTTATTGTGCAAGGTAGACATGTGTTTAAGAATTGTTTGGAAAAGGGATGAGAAATGAATGACATACATTTTCTAGAAGGAAAAATTTGTTATTTTGCTGTAGGCCCTAAATGGAATGAAAGAAGGAAAAAAAGTGGAAATACCAAAAATACAGTTTTGAGTTTAAATGTGGTAAATTTTATTTTAGAATAATGTATCACTTGATTTAAAAAACATTTTAAACAATCTTCATTATTGTATGTATATGTACTGTATAGACTAAGTAGTCCACACAAATCATGAATAATAATTTACAATAATGGAATTAACATGTGATTTTTCCTCACGCATTCAGGTGCATTTCCTCTAATAAACTGCCATCCTTATCCCTACCATAGTAATAATATAAAAAAACTTAGTCAACTCTCAATTTAGCGGGGTAACGGAGGGCTACTAAACCCCGTTATCAATTTTCACAGTAAATCTGCAAACCCATCAAAAACTACCAAATAGATTAAGTACTTTATTAATAAACAATACGACATAATTATATATAAATTTATCATAACTAGTATTGAAAAATCAATCAGTAAAATACCCTTAAACAACTTTTGACCACAAACACAATGATTAGGCCTAAGTCCCAAGATACCAATTTCGAACCAAATCGTTAAATCTTGTTTTAAAATATTTCAAGTTTTTGAAAAAAAATCACTCATCAGTACACTAGCCCTCAATGATTTTTTTACCGAAAAAACATATACATGGTGTTATTTGGGAGGTCAATTAAAAAAAACTTTAATTTGAGGGTTAGGGTAAAAATAAAGTCCTGAGGTATGGTCATATCTAAATATTAAAATCATTTCAAACTCAAAACTTTATATCTTACACTTTTACAAGACGCTAAACTAGCACCAGGAATGATATGATAACAGTATCGATACTTTTCTTTCGATACCAGCCTTTTGATATTTTACCAATATCAGTACTTTTTACCTGATAACGAAAGATTTTAATTTACCTACTTTTATCTTTTTGCTTCCTTTATTTTTTCGATCATTTATTAAATTTATTCATCTTTTCTTATTATTGCCTTTATTTTTCTATCGCTAAATGAAAGTATACTTCTTGTTCATTTTTTTCATACTCAAATATTGATATTTTACCAGTATTGCATAGGACAGACTAGTAGGCTGGAGGCAATATTTTCATAAACTTTTCACTTTACAGTATACTCAATTTTTTTTATCCTGGGCACGGCAGCAACCAGCTAAATCCACTTTCGCTAAATCGAGAGTTGACTGTAGTAAAAATGTTAAAACCCATAAGATTTAAACAGACAATATTGATACCTATGGAAGTTTCTAAAAAATTAAAATAGCCAAAATGGCAAGATAGGTAGGGTACAGTCTTAAAACATTACGCTACAAAAACAATAATATCTTTCAACAGGAGTAATCTTTTTTTCAAACAACAGACCAATAGCACACCAAAATCAAAAGAATGAATTCATTCAACTGGCAGCAAAAACATGTGCCAGCAGCATGGGCTTGATTAAGTTGGAGGATGAGGGTGGAGGAACCGAGACTTTGTGGTATTGGCGGGGGTGAGTGGAGGAAAGCGAAAAGGCACGGCATTTTCTGAACGAGTCGTCTCGGTTGCACTCAAGACTTGTCTCAAGCTGATGAGGTGCTGGTAAGCATAATCATCATGAGATGAGTTCCAATCAGACTACTCAGTTCTCCAGTTACAAATTTTAGTCTATATTGTTCCTACTATTTTAAGCTTACAAGCACTGTATTGCCAAAATCCACTAACAAATTCCAGTAAATTCTAGCTTTTTTTCCAGACAAAAAAAACCCTGTATTTTCCCAGTTTTCCAGGTGCGTGGCCACCCTGATGTAAGTGCGGCCACTACATTCCTATGAGATGTGATTATAGATAATGTGGAGCCAATAGAAATCTTTAAACCTAACTTAGGACTAATTAACCAGACCATGGCAACCATAGGAACAATTTCTCTTCGGTAAAAATACCTATGGTACCACCAGGAACAAAAACCCGGGTCCATCGGATTAGTAGCCAGGAATGTTGACTATTATACCAAGAATCCAGCCATCCTCTTCATCACGTTCTTAAGATTGAATAGTTAGTTGATAAAAGAAAGTACAAAAAGATAAAAACTTGCTAAAAAAATAGTCTCACCATACATATTAATACAAAACGTTAAGATATGAAAACCATTTAGAGAATACATTATATCATCAGATCTTGTCTGATTTAGTTTGTTATTCTATTA
The DNA here is from genome assembly GCA_902155825.1 of Timema genevievae. Classification (NCBI taxonomy): domain Eukaryota; kingdom Metazoa; phylum Arthropoda; class Insecta; order Phasmatodea; family Timematidae; genus Timema; species Timema genevievae. Next base: position 124,833 of record CABFWO010001621.1, read on the forward strand.
ATACATTCCTTTTGCATGCAGTTGGTTAAGAAATTGGTGCAGCTATCTAGAGTTTGGCAGAAAGGTAAGCACACTAGTAAGTACAGATTTTTTCCCCCTTCTTTCTATGGACCTTGTGTTTAAAGTGTTGTACAGGATGTACTTGAATTTGTATGGAAGGATTGTGAGAAACCATTCCTAAATAAACTAGGTTGTTTTCTAACAAAATGTCAACTTTTTTATTTACTACCACAATACTTATGCAACAATCATGACAACATTGTACACAAAATGTACAATACGAACACTACTTACATGAGGGGAGAACATTTGCTGACCTACATTATTGGTAGGCATGTTCACCACTTGAGCTCTGTGTGTTGGAATACGCGGAGGGGCAGGTCCCCTTGGACCTGTAAAGTACCCCTGCAAAAATGGACAATGTATGTGATATTCTCCTCCACCATTGTAGTTAGTTGAGCATGTGAATAAAACCTCTTTTTTACAGGGCTGTCACAATTTTTCTAATACAGAATTCCCTGTGTTTTCTCGGTTTTCAAAATAGAGTTCCCACTTTTCTGGAGCTTTACAAAATAGTATAGAGAGAGAGTGTGTGTGTGTGATAATAGATTTTTATATATATATATATATATA
>CABFWO010001621.1:125485-161389 GCA_902155825.1 Timema genevievae
ATATATATATATATATAAAATCTATTACCTAAATTCTGCTTCTACTTCAAAATAATGTAACTTAAAAACCTCCAGGATGTATATAAAAAGACCAAATCATCCTGTTATAAACACCAATGACCTGTCTTTATGTTTGTCGCGATTATGAAAAAATAAATTTTAAGTAACTGAGTTAAAAATTGGTTGAATACAAAGTGTTTCATTTCTTTCTTTATTATTAAGTAGATAGTTCCAGCCATTACAAAAACGCTTAACTATATACCAACGTTTAATTGTATTTACAGAGGTTTTTTTAAGATGTTAATTCTTATTGTTTTGTAGTTTGCTGTAATTAATTTTGTGTTTGATGTGTTTAAAAATACAAAAAATGAAAAACAAAACAAATCAAATTAACAAAAAAATTTAATAAAACTCAGATCTCACAAGAAATTTATGAAAGCATTTATCTGTTATTTCATCCGATTTACCTATTTGTAACAATACAACACTATACAAAGACGTTAGTATTCTAGGGTTGTTAATACAAAGGCTGATTATTTAAAGCTTGCAGCTAAATGTTTTCAAGTTCTCTAATAGGTGATTAATTAATTGATATTTTTGATAATTCAGTGTATTTTCCTTGTTTTATCCAGACAAAAAATCTCTGTATTGTATTTTCTCAGTTTTCCAAGTGTGTGGCAGCCAAGTTTTACTTAATTTAGAAGCATATGTCTTCAATCACATAATTAATTATTTTATTTACACTTGTCTCCATATTATTTAATATTACACCTAATTACTATGTTTGATTATAAACATAGGAAATAGCAAATCATTGCAATATAGTGGAGATAAAATTGAAATGATAAGTTGTTGCTAAATACAAGTGTTACTAAATGTGGTAAATTGTAATGATATAATAAAGAACATGGGTGTGGTTTATCCCACTATACCATGAAGTTATGAAAGTGCATAGTGAGCATACTGACCTGTGCCCCTGCTGGTCTCGACTGACTTGGTACAGCATAGTTTATTTGCATTTGTTGTCCTGTATGAACAAATTATACAAATACATTTTTATTTATTTTCAGTTCCTACTGACTATTTACATAAAAAAAATTATAGCCTAGACAAACACCTTTTATGAAGCCTAACAAATAAGTCTTAAGGTGGCGAGTGACTTGAAACAAGCTTTGTAATTTAATGCTTGATACAAGCATTACAAGACAAAGCTCGTCTTAAAGTTCCTGATAGGGCGCAGCGAGTGCTCACTTTGAATTCTCTTCTCAATAGTACTCTGGGTTTTTTTTCTCATTTCTAACTGAAATGTTGGACCTACAAGTTGCAGGTGTCTTTCTTTTATTGGGATATTGCTATTGGGGGGGTCTGAAAAGACAAACGATGGTGGCAGGTCTTGTGGTGGAGCGACAATAATAAGCATTTTGAAAAATCAAGAAATAAGTCAATAAAAAATAAAGCATTTTCTTGGTTCCATTCCATTTTATTCTGAAACTTATTGCAAAATGGCAATAGCACAAAACACGTCTTTCCTTCAGTATTCACTTTGATGTGTGTTCGGCACAAACACCTGCACTGGCACTGACTTGTAATGTAACAATCAAAGGGATTGGCGGAAAACTGACAGTCGAGTGGAGCACGTTTCTATCGAACATCGAGCGACCCTGCTCGTTGCTCGCTAAACCACACTGACCCACGTGTTACATTACTATGCTGGTATTACATTACACTGTTCTGTCACAAGTCAGTCACCACCTTTAGACACACCAAGTCTTCAAACTTTTTGTAACAATAGCTAGATAATCTATTAGATTTTCTCAAAAATGAAAAAAAAAAAAAAAGGACTAGACACATTTAGTGGTTCTTTGAATATATAACTTATGCACCGCATCTTACTATTCGTTGGAGTTACACATATATACTAATTACCAATGTTCTCCCCAGAAAATATTGGTAACCTGGTAGCATTATTAAGTAGCCGGACGAGTAAAGTGTAATACTTTGCAATATTTTATTGATTTTCTGGTCGAAAAGTAAAATCAGCCAGGCGGGTGCGGCCGATCAAATAACCCTGGGAGAACACTTTAATTGCTCTAATGTGCCAAGGATTAAGAAGATTAAAATCTATAGGAAGTGTGCCTGTGTTTTCATGTACAGTAGATAGCCATTTAGGAAAGACCACCCTCAATACACCCGACAAAAATTCAAACCCCAATTTCCCTGTCATCGGCAGTTCAGTCTATTGCAAGAGCGATGTCTTAGACCAGTGGTATTCAACCTTTATTACTTGCATACTCCCAGATATATTATCTTCAGCTGTGTTCCTCCAAAGTTGGTGGAAAATGCAAGTTATACATATACTAGAATAAACATTTAAAATAAATTACATCCAAAATAATGTACTAAATAATACATTTTAAATGATAATATATGTGTGTATAGATTTGTATATGTTATATTATTGTATTAGATTTTACATACCCCCTAAAGCCTGTGTCACAAGGGACTAGTTTACTGGCTGCTTTAATTAGCAAGACCTACACGTGGCTAGTGACCCTGTCACAAGAGGCTAGTTAAACAAGCTGCGAGTACAGTATTTTCTGGTTGGTTGTGTTGTTAAAATGCCGTCTGTGGATGTAAGAAGTTACGCTATTTTGTGGGGTTCACACGAGGATAGTTAAACACTAGTTGCTCACATTACCTTGTGCCGTCAACTAACTTGTAAAGTTAAATATGTTTAGCTTCATTAGCCGCTAGCAAAACATTCGTGAATACTACAGGCTGCTAGTTGAGGGTTTCCATGATGCTAGTTGATCGATTTTAGTAGCTGCTACCACTAGCTGTATGGGACCGAGGCTTAAGATGCCTTCCCGTATACCAGGTTGAATATCATTGCCTTAAGACCGTCCAACCACCCAAACGAGTTATAGATAATATTGATGATAAATATGTTATTTTCAAAAAAATAAAACTAGACTCATGATTTACTTTTCAAAATTAAGACTTCAAAATATTATTTACTTTTTATTTCAAATCATTTGTTTTTATGCCCCTCAGTTATATTTTCTTCAAAGTTTTCAGTCCACTACTTTTCTAAATTTATTTACATCAATGAGGCAGTTTTCCCCGTTTTACTTTGATAACAAATGCATATTATTTTGTGTTGATTTAAAAACATTAAATCAATGGATAATATTGTACAGTCCACTTTTCAATGAAAGAGCCTTCTTTGACAGCTAGGAGGGTTGAAGTCGGTCAAGTCGTTGACCCTCTTATTTTTCCGTAAGACTCAGACTCCATAAATGGCTACAGTATATTAATAACAAATTTACTGCAGTAAAATGCTTCAATAGAGATTATTTCATGGGAGGCTTCTTAAACATTGTGAATGTACATATTGAAATAAATGTGTCTATCCAAAGTACAAATTTTGGTCCTAAATAATAAAAAAAAAAGTTAAAAATATTGTTATAATACTAAAGTTTTTATTTTGAAGCCAGAGTCAAGTCGGTATACTTTTACCGACTCCACCCAAAATTGCCTCCAATCTGACTCCACAGACCTGACCTCTAGAAAAGATAATATATTTATTTTCACGTATGCATCTTGCATACATGAAATCCAGTGATCTGCAACTGCCACTTTTGATAGATAATAACAATACCAATAAAATAAGAATAATAATATAGTAAAATGCCATCAATTTTGACAGCAAAAATGTTGTAAATTTTATAAAAGAATCCTACTACACATGCCCTTTTTTACTTTTATTCCTATACCATAATAATTATGACATGACAACCCAGCAGAGTAGCATTATTGTATACAAATAAGATTGATTCTTTATTCTGACAAATTAGTAAGAGTTTATTTTAATAAACCATATTGAAGTTAATTTGGCAGGTACTCTGTTATGCAACTAAATTTTAAAATTAAATATTTTATCAATGGGTACGTTACACACTTCGGTGGCCGCATGGTCCAAGGAGCTACTCTTGCAATAGACGAGACTACTTAAGACTGGGCGATTGGGATTCGATCTTAAGACATGTGCACAGAGGGTGGTTTTCCCTAAAATGTTTTCCACTCTCCCTCCGTGCTAATGTGGATGCACTTCCTTTAAATTAAACTTTCCTAGTCCTCAACACATTAGTGTAATTAGTACACAGGTGTATAATCAAAACAGGTAGTAAGGTGTGGTGCCAAAACTTAAGGTGAGGGTGGAAAAGATAATAGTTATTAAATTAAATTATTTCCTTTTCTTTTTATTTAATAAAAAACTACTTTTTTTCAGGGTTGCTTTTGGTTTTGAATAATTAATAGAAGAGTTGCAGGAAATGATGGACCAGCTGGTGGAGACACGTAGTGATTGCATGGAGATCAACAATGAGAAGTCAAAAGTGATGGGGATTTCAAAAAAATGAGGGGCCACTGAAAGTTTCAAATGAAGGCACTGTTATATTTCCAATAATAGGCCTATTCCTTTCCTGGTTTAGAGTTAGAAAAGCAAATTATACTTATTACAGTGAGATTGTTGCTTTAACACCTATAAATGTGGCTAAGCTCTAGTGATGGACCTGGTTTGAAGAGTATTTTTTATATTTTACACACAAAGATGAAAATGGGTCCAGACACTTCTGTGGGTATGGCGTCGTCAATGGTATATAAAGAAAGTGTATACAAGAAAAGGGGATAAACAAGGATAGCAATAGACAAAAAGAAATATTGAAATAGTAGGCAAATCTTAAAAGATAAAAATACATAATGCTATTTCAATGGATCATGATTCAATTTGTTTGCCACTATGGGGGAACTACTAAATCACTCATCATCTAGAACCAGATGGTAAAAATTCTAAATGCGAAATCAAGCAGCTACTTTCTAAAATCCGCAGGTTCCATTCATCCCCAATGCTTCGAATAAAAACAATACCACATGGTGTCTACTCAACTTGACCAATGAAATTCCCGACTTTTTCCCTAATTTCCCCTGATCATTTCCTAAAATTCCCCGACTCAAAAGCACGTCACACCCTTCCATCTCCGCCCCTACCCCCAATGGTTTTTGTTAAATCATTTTTATTATTAATAATAATAAGTTTTAAAATTTAAATAAAAAAGTTGTTTTATTAACATGGTCTCGAGGAATTAGAAAAATTAGAAAATATACACAGCTACTAACAAAAAAAAAAGGCAGTTTGAATCACATTGTAATTTAATGATTTAATAATTATTCTATTTCATATTTTGAGTAAAACAACATTTTCCTGGACATTGTTGTAATTTACAAAATTCCAGACTTATTCCCATTTTTTCCTGGCCACTTTAAATTCCCGGGTAGTTACCGTTTTCCCTGATTTTCCCGGATGGCAGACACCCTGTACCAGGCATATTTGCATTCCAATTCATTAAAGAGCACAATAAGCATTACTGGCCTTAGCACAGTTACAAGTATCGAATAACATAATGCAACCAAACATTTTGCATTCAACAAGTGAGACTAGTGACTCTTGAAAGCCAGTTAAAAGCCACAGTATCAACCCTTATAAAGCCTAACCCTCAAGTTGAAGGTAGGATGTAAAATTACCAACCTTGTTGTATTTGTTGCTGGCCCTGCATGTGTGGTGGGCCTTGTTTGTTCATGTCGGCTGGCCCGGGGGGTGTAGAAGTGGGAGCTGGCCCCGGGCCAGGGGGCCCCCCGGAATGCTGCGACTGGGGTGGGGGTTGTTGCTGGTGGGGCGGTGGTAACGAGGGATTGCCCCCGTGGTGGGGATGGTGCAAACCTCGCAGCTGAGGCCCCCCAGGGGGACCTGCCCCACCCCCTTGCTGTGAAGGGTATGTAGGACCTGCTACATGGAAGCTAACTTCTGGCCCTGAAAAAAAAAAAACTTTGTAAAATTTGTAAGGAATTTTCCCATTTTATCTGGATTTTAAGACTATAATTTTCATATATGTTATTAATATTGGAACAAAACCTAATTAAATTTTATAAGTATAATTCTGTTTACAAACAAAATTCTCCCTCAATCAAATTGTGATAGCACCCAGCCAACCTGTACTTTGAATTTCCCAAAATTTTGTAAAGTGGCAATGGGATTATTTTCCTTTCGTTTGTCTTTTATAAGTTTAAAGGAGAAAATTTTAAAACAGCTTGGCCTATGATATTTTATGCGTGAATTGCCATCAAAAAGGAATTTAAATAAAAGAATGTGCTATGCCTATAACAATTTTATCAACCATATTGAAATGTATTTAATATTATCTGACTAGAATATTTTTCAAAACTAAACCTATAAATTACAGCACGGGTGTGATGTGCGTGCTATCCATTTTATATATGTTCAGTAAATGAGGTTGTTGTATTCTATTTATATAATTATAACAGTGTGAGAAATGAGAAAATGTCTATTAGTAGGACAACTTCCTTCTGTCAAATTACCATAGAAAGAAACTTATAACTAAAAAAAAAGTTAACCTAAAATATATACTTTTGGCATTTCGCCTACAGAGCTACTCAACTGTGATTGAACTGGTTAGCGATTTAAGTCACAAACTGGTCATAACTAGTTATTACTTATGTTTCACACACACAGTGTTAGAGAAAAGTGGCGGAATTTCAATCAGTTGTGTACACTATGTATTTTAGTGTAGGCCTATCAAGAATATATGACCTAATGAAATAGTTGAGCCAAAGTACAATTAATTATTTAGGTTTTGTAAACTTAATTTGGAAGAAAGAACATAAAGATCTTTAATAAGTTTTGAATGTTTATTAGGCAGTAACACCCTTGCTCATCCTAGATTTGTACTTCTTTTTCCTGATACTACCAGTACAAGCATACAGTTTTATTTTTAGTGTATATGTCTTCACAAAATGCTGTAGACGAGTCTAGTTTTCTTCAGTGTGTCTTTATCCTAGCATATCCCCAAATAACCCAACAGTTTTCTTCCAAGTCAAGCTTGATCCTCAAGAAAAACTTCAGTAGATAAGCCTATATTTTTCTTCTGTGTCAACCTTGATAGTTAAATAAGTCTGTAAATGGGCCTACAGTTTTATTATGTATACATCTTGGTCCTCATGAAAGCCCATAGATGGGCTTGGTTTTCTAGAACGTCCAGCTCTTAGTATAAATATCCCTTCACCTCTAGAATTAATCATCTAACTTACTTAGGACTCTGAAATAGACTTACTGTTGTGTAATATTCGGGTCAAAATCGGAGATAAAAGTTATTATTAAATTTCATTAATATAAAAAATTATTTGAATATATATAAAGTACTTCAGCATGTAATAGGATGACATTTTTTAAACTGCAATAAATTTAAAATTATCTCTCGGATAAAAAAAATGCACATTACTCATAAAATTTGTAGCCAAGTGCATTTCTTTCACAGTAGTAAATTAAATTCATCCATCAAACTAGTTTATTAGAGAGAGAGAGTTGTTGCAAATAAAACTTGTTCTCACAGTTTCTGTAAGAAACCGGCCCACTAAATTTCAAACCCTGTTATGGAGGAAAGGCATGGAAAATGGAAAGTTGTTAATGAAGGTTACAATGGTACTATGTCATCTACAAATATCAAATTTGTCAAGTATTTAGCTATAGTTAATTATCTTTGTGTCGTAAATAAAGTTACAAGGAAACAATATTATTTCTACAATAATTATTAGCAATTATTTTGCTAAGAATTATGAATTATGTTAATAGTCTAATAAGGCTACCTTGATAAAACTACTTACACCATCACACTTTATACCACAAGTTTCGCATAAAGGGCTGTAAAAGAAATGCAACCAATCTAACATTTGAAATTTAATATAAAAAAATTAAAGAATTAGTTTTATTTGATAAATATAGGTAGGGCTATATTGAACACCACCTTTGAACAAATAATAAGTTTAGATTCAATTTTCCCCTATTTCCTCATTTAATTTAATTACATTGTAACAAAAAAAAATTATATTTCACTTTTCCCATTTCATTTAATTTCATCTTTTTAAAAAATTCCAGCCTATACTAACTGAAACATGGTTGCCAATATTTTCTTATTTTGTTTGTTTTCCAGAAGGAATTCTCATTCCTCCTGGCAGCTTAGATTGAAGAAAAGGGTATTGAAATTTAATTTTTCATCCAAATAACAAATGAAGTAATTTAAGATTGGTAGAAAAAAATGCATTGTATGTTGTGTGACAACCTTTGTTCTTATTTAAGGGGTACCTAAAAACATGAGTGCTAAATACTTCAGTTCACTTTTTCTATCATACAAAGGCCTACTTTTTCAGCTATAAAACTTATTTTATAGGATTAGCTGACTTTTCCAGATTTTCCTGACATTTCCCGATGTTTATTGATTATATTAACCCTATTCCAGCTTTAATTGGACCATTTCATTTACCAAATAATCACTTTTTTTTAATGCTATTTTTAATCCCATTAATATTTGTATAATTTATTTTAGAAGTACTACATACATGTTTTAGTTATTTGTGGCACTGTGTGACTGTGGCATAAAAACAAACTAGATAAAACTATTTCATATTAGCATAATGCCATTTCTAGGGAATACATTCTGTTAGCATTAAAAAACATATTACATCAATTATTTTAGTGCTTAGGTGCTAAATTGGTAGATTTTATAAGCAGATATTTGATTTCCTGATTTTTCCTGTAAGCTTATTTTCGATTCAATTCCCTAACATTTATCTTGGCATCAAAAAATTCTCTTGACTTTTCCATGTTTTCCCCGCTTGTAGCCACCATGGCAGAGCACTAAAAACGTGTGTGTTTGTTTTTAACCTCACCTCTTATGGCGGGGGAGCTTAGGGGGGTGAAATATCATTGGCTTCATGGGGTCCACAATATAGAAAAGGTTGGGGCCCAATGGTTTAGGGTACAAGAATGGTGCTCACTATAACGTTTTTAAATCTACATATTTTATAAATACCCTGTAAAACATAACAATTACCTTTATTACATGTATATAAACTGTATACTTACTTTGTTGTGGTGTAGCTGGGCGGTTTAGATAATTGTTACTAGTAGATAGTTAAGTAAAACACATTTATGATGAAAAAAAAAGTCAAATATCAGTTACAATAAAAAACAAGATTAGAGAACAATCAGAACAATGACATATGAAGTAAAGTAAAATTTTCATATGAAGGGCCTTTAAGAAAATACAAACCTTTTTTGGGGGGCCAAAATTGATTAATTATACATTTTTTTTATGTATTAATGTCTATCAAATGTGACATGACCTGACATAATGAAACATGAAAGTAGATCTAGTAGCTGTCAGAAAGGCCCTTACTCTGAAAATTTGGCTATATCTCAGAATGTGTAGATAATAAATAGACCTATAATAATTCTAGGAGAAGATTAAAGCCACATCCACCAAGTTAACTTATCACTACACAGATAAGATTATAAACCATTTCAAACTGAGTTAATGACCAATAGGCGACATGAGAATGAATTGGAGGATGTGAGTGAATCATAACTTTGTACTGTATGAGCAAGAGGTTTAAAAGTCATTAGTTTCCTTATACTACAGTAGGGATGCACAAAGAGCAGGTATAAATGGTCAAGACAAGCCATCCTCCCTCCCCCACCTCCCCAAATTAATCTTCAGGAAGGTTTAGTATACAAAAGTTTCATTCACTAACGTGACTGTCAAAGATATTAACAATAGACAAGGTTTGAATATGAAGATTCATTTTGATAATTATGGCTGTTTAATGCCTAGACTATTACTTCTTGGAACCTAATGAATGCAGTTAACTTGCAAATAAATTTATCTTGCATTAAAAACGTCCCCTTTTTAATCACCACTGGTGCAATAATACCACTAGTGGAAGTTGTTTTTTCCACCGCCTTACTAACCTTTTGGGTTTTATGTTTATGTACGAATTTTTAAGCTAATGGGTTAGGGATGAAAATGAATGAATTTAGAAGAATAGTACCAGCATTTGAGTGGAGAAAGTGGGGAAAACCATTTAGGTAAAAACCACCCTCAGTACACCCAACCAGGATTGAACTATGATCCCCTTATCATGGGCAGTCTAATATATTGCAAGAGTTACACCTTGACCATGCTGCTAGCAAAGCGGGTAGATATAAGTTTAAAATGAAAAGTATCAATATACAAATATATATATATACAGGTTGTCCTGCCAAACTATATTTTAAGAGGCTAAATCATGGAGTTGGAAGCAGTCGGAGGTGGAGTCAGTAAAAGTGTACAAACTGACTCAGGCTTCAAAGAAAAAATTGTAATATTATGACAATACCTTACTGTAATGATAAACACAATATTTTGATTTTATAATTTTTTCAGGCGCAATATTTAAAATTTCTATTGACAAATTTATTCAAATATAAATTCACAATGTCAAAGAGCTTCCCAAACAGTAATCTGCACTAGAGCATTTTACCGCGGTAAATTTTATTACTAATTAGGCCTAATATACATTAAGTATCAATGAAAGAGTTGGAAATGGAGTCCGAGTCGGGCAGTAGAAAAATAGAATGTCGGAATTTGGGCGTATCAACTCCTCAGCCCTGTATTAAAGTCCCTACAGTGATAATTACAAAAACTAATTTGTGTGTCCAAAAGTCAGTATACTAGTATAAGTCAAAAGATAATCAATTATTAATTTCATCAAATAAGTAGACAGAAAGTAACTCGCCAAGTATAAATTACGGTCACCATTGATGAACTGGCAACTATTTTGGAGACTTTTTGGGAATACTTACTCTGGACTCAAACTTTCAATCTAAATCGGGAACTTGTTAAGTGTTTTAATAAGCATGACCCAAGTTGTGATTGTGCAGTGCCTTCTGAGAAGATAGGCAGTAAGTCACCAATCTAATCTAGTACTGTACTTGGCCATATAAATCAGGCATGACCCACATCAGCGGGTGAATGGTCTCTAAGTGTAAATTCCTTGAGTGGGCCTATATTGGACTGTTAGTGACAAGGAAACTGGGGTTTGAACTTTTGTCAGGTGTACCGAGTTTTTTCCTAAAAGGTTTTCCACTCTCGCTTTAAGCAAACATGACTTTGTTTACTTGTTTAACTTTAAAGATTAAATTTAAAATATTTTCAAAGACTCCTAACGATATGTTATTTAATTTGGATTGAAAACATTTTCAGAATTATATATTCCAGCTGGTTTGCCAAGATTGAGATTCGACTCGAAATGGAAAATCATGGATTCCCACAGGCTTATAATTTACTAATTTAATGATTATTATATTTCATATTTTGAATAAAATAACTTTTTCCTGGATATATTTTGTAATTTATCAAATTCCCAACTTATTCCCGTTTTTTCCCCGACCACTTCAAATTCTCGGCTAATTCCAGTTTTCCCTGATTTTCCCGGAAGTTAGACACCCTGTAATCAGATCAAGTGTGTATTTAGATGATGAATTAGTGAGCAACTAGTACACAAGGAATTAATGACTAATCGAATGTGACGCCGCCAACCTTCCTCCGAAAAGGGCTATCTAGCATTACCAAGCTAAATCAAGGGTTCTTTAGAATGTGGCAACCGGCCAAGAACTTAAAACATGGGGGCACTCCTGGCATACTCGGTAGAAAACAAGACACTATAACCTGGTTTTCTTCACGCATAGCAGGCATACCCTCATTTGTTCAAGCCACCAGCCCTTATCACTCAGTGACCCAGACCTCACTGGGTAGGCCTAACTCAGAAAAACCTCCCCGCCATTGCCTAGGCCTTTGCAGCAGGAGTTGGCCCCTCCAATCTAAGTGACAGCGTTAAAAGATAAGTAAAGATAAGTCAAATTAAGTATAAGGGATTGCAGAGGTAGTCCAAAGCTTTACCCCGAGCTGTCCAGTGATGACCTCCTGGAGGTGTCCTGCCCAAATATCCTCAGCCGAAGCTAGGTACACACTATGACTAGACCAATCGCTTAGTGTATGGCAGGTGGGATACCCTCAACTTCCCTCACCCCTATACAGATGACCATGCAGGGCTTTAGGCACCCAACCCGCCTACTGGTCGAGCGTAGCAAGCCAAGAAGGATGTTGCCTGTTCAAATAATTTTTAAAGCGTTACACCTAAACTTGGAAAATATTCGGGCACCTAATAATGGTAGCCTAAGTAATAATAGTTATTACCATTCAATTAGGTGTGTTCTTATTAAAATAATGTTTACAGGGGGTTTGTCAGATTTTTAAGAAATTGTATAAGTAGATACAGGTCGTTATGTGTTTTTTGTGCAAAATAAGATAAACTGTAAATTTTCTGACTAAGCCGACAAAAAAAAGGCCTATGTTAAAATTACGCATAGATCAGTTGTAGGCCTATGCTGTGTCTAATTTGAAATTAAACTGGAATATCGCAGTTCCCATATTATGTTATAATTTATTTCTATTTGATATTTTCTAAGCCATTACAAAATGGAAGATAAGTTTTGGTCACGAGTTGAGTTAATAACCTGGCACAAGGAAGAAAGTTCCCCAGGATCAGTTTAACGAAAGGTTCTCAGAAAGATTCAATTTTGAGTAACTTCATTCTTCAAAAACCCCTTGCTTTGCACCATACTTTGGCAGAGGCCCAGAGGTTGCCACTTTCTGACAAGGAATCCAGGGTTTAATACACGACCAGACGTACTCAATAGTGCTTCACTTTCACAGTGCAGTTTTACATTAACCTATATTTTTAGATGGTGCCATTTATAAATCACCTTTCAGGGTGGATTACCTCAATTCACTAATACCCAGCGTGTTGAGACTCGTGTAGGCCTAATCGTTGAAAATCAGTTATTAGGAAGTAGGAATCGGCTTGTCCTAGAACAATGGTTCTTAACCTTTTTATTACTTGCATTATTACCCACATATCCTTAAGTACTTCGCGGCCCCCTAGTTTTTATTAACATATTAATCATTAAGATGTATTCTAAAATGGTGGCTTTAATTACTGATTAAAATAACAAACAAATTATCTTACCTAAATGTATTTAATGGGACTGCTGCTGTTGAACACTTTCCACTAATTTGTCTAGTCTTGTTTCAATTGTATTACTTAATGCTATCCGCATGTAGGAGTCGATTTCACTGCTTCGTTTTAATATTTTCCATTGTGAAAAAATCCCTTTTCAGATAAATAAGTAGAAATAAAGGGCAGCAAATTTTAAATGGCGATGGTAAACATACGGGGATTATTTGTACTACCCGTGATTTCTATTATCCGTGCTTCCCCTCCCCTCCATTACCACGAAAAATCGAGAGTCTACCGTAGGGTCTACATACATGCTTACGATCATCAAATTCTTTCTTACAAAACATTAAATTTAAATAATTGACTTCAGTAATAAAGCGGTTAAGAATCGCTGTTCTAGATCTCTTAATAAAACTGTTTTCAGTCTTCAATAAGCACCCTTAAAAATATTATAATAATTGTGAATAAATCCTAAGATGCTGAAGAATTGTGTTTTATATTTTCAAATGTTTCTGGTTATGAGCCTAACGTGATTTCTGTAGCCCTCATCCTTTACCTTGATAAGGCCCTACACTTTTAAAATTGCCGAGTGTAGGGAATGTGGGCTAAGGGCAGTATTTTTTTATCAAAACATTTTGGTAAAAATAAATAAAATAATTCTACAGAGAAACAGCATTTAATTTTCTTCACCTGGTGACCTCACCAGTAATTGTTGAATATGTCAAGGGTGTCCTGGAATTTAACGACAATTTTTTCTCTTCATTTAAAACGTTTCTCAACTATTAAGCCGCTTTGCTCATGACAGATATTCAACAATAATTGTTGATATCACCATGTGAAGAAAATTCAATAATGTTTCTACTGGAGCAATATTTTATTTGCTTAGTGAAAAGATTGCTGTAAAAATTGCAAAATCAATCAAGTACTTTAACTAGTGTTTTGTACACTCCCTCACTTTCACATGCTTCGTCCTTAATAAAAAATTGTATGAATAATGAGATGCAGTCTAGGAGCACTTACTTCCTGTATTGGCCGAGATAATGCGGAATTGGCTCAAGGGTGGAGGCGGATGCTGCTGATGGTGTTGAGGCGGGGGATGGGCGCAATGAGGCATGAAACAATGCACAGTAGACTCAGGTTTGCGCCCACCATAGCGGGATACCATTTCAAATGAGGATTTAGCAGGGCTTTTGTAAATAATATGTAAATGTTTACACCAAAATTCACAATACTTTTAAAACAAATTAAACACGACTATGTCTGATGTCATGACAAGGTGCTTGGTTAAATTGACATTATTGTAAACTACCTAAGCCAAGTTCGACGCACAAAACAAATATCAAAATTTATGGACACGACACAAAAAGTTTTATTAATACTAAACAACTACAATATTACAACTTGTCTTATTCAATATATTTCCCAAAATTACTTCGTCAAACAAACTAGTTTTTGGTAATAATAAATTCTGAAACTTTGAATTTTTTGAAATTAACCAGAAAAAATTACTCGCCGAGCTGAAACTATTCTCACCCCTCATTGCAAGCGTATTTAAAATGGTTAATAATTAAATTCACTACTCTCAAATTTACAACACACAAACACAAGAGTTTTTGTTTGATATAATTAGTTCAAAAACTTAACTAGGCTACCGAAGACCTCGAAAATGTTAAATACACTTTGCCCCAATTCCCAGACTGTTCATTGCAGCAAAGTGGGCCTCGCATGCAGTTTTAACTAATCGATACGTGGGTTGGGCTTGGGCCTACTTGCGAAGTCTGATCAGTGGACCACTTGCACTTGTAGTTTGTTAATTTACGTTAAATGTGTTTTTAATCACCACAAAAATTGTTTACAATTACGTTACAGTACTTATATATAACATCAAATATTCTTACAAATGTAAATTTAAAACTGAAATATTGGTAAGATAGTAGAAAACTCGACTATGTACGCAACCCACGTGACGCCATGACACTGCTGAGTGGCTGCACCAA
This sequence comes from Timema genevievae, assembly GCA_902155825.1. NCBI lineage: Eukaryota > Metazoa > Arthropoda > Insecta > Phasmatodea > Timematidae > Timema > Timema genevievae. The sequence continues at coordinate 140,452 of CABFWO010001621.1, forward strand.
CTCCCTCCAAATCTGGCGTAACTGCGCACGCGTGCATGCAGCAACGCAACTTTCAACATCCAAATCAAACATTCAATAATTATTTTATATGAAATAAAGATTAAATTACCAGCAGAAAAATAAAATGTAATTCCTTATATTTGAAGTTCATCTATATTACATTAAAAGATAAAAGTAAATCGCAAAGTTTTATTGGAGGTAAGAAAACTATTCAACCTCTTTGCAAATACAACAGTGTTGCCACGTCTTGACCCAACATAGCACACGTGTTATTCAATCTGAATGTGATAGCGTGCTCCAATGAAAAATAAAAAAAGTCCTCCTTTATCAATTATCATTCGTTCCTAACGTAAAAATGTATGTTGGGCAAAAATTATCAGTGAAAGTTTACAAAACTTAAAACTCAAATGCATTCACAAATTTTAAAGCGAATAAAGCAATGTCTTTATTAGGGGTGTAGCGATGCGGATACCGATGAATCGTTATCGGGCGATTATTAGTGCATCGGCAATTAGTCGTAATCGGCGATTATTAGGTCAATTAATCTTTTTTAAGTAAAATTTAAATCAAAATTCTCTAGGCGGGAGTTTAGTGATCAAAATCGCAACAACAAAAAAACACATATACACATTACATCTGGGTTACGGACTATGCAAAGATTACATAACCAGATAAAGAGATTTAAGTTCATACCGTTGATAAAACTAACAATCTAGTTCCAACTTTCGCTGGTTAGACATAAAATATTTTTTTTTGTATTATTTTGTAATTACATCAACTATTATCATTCTCATATGCATATTTCTCAATAGTTATTAATAAATAATTTATAGTAATCGGTGTAAATAATCGTGGCATAAACAATTATTTTAAACAATCGGTATCGGTAATCGGTTTTACTGAATACCTCTAGTCTTTATCATTATACTATTATTCGATAAAGTCTTGTGATGGGAAAAATATACATAATTCGAGATTTTAGAAGAAATATAATTTCCATTTTAACTATCTCGATTTTGAAAAAACTAAATATTCGTGGCCCACTAGAACTTTTCTAGCGCCTGAAACTTTGAACAGGAGCCGGTTTTGTTAAGGTGGGAGTGTAGAAGACGCGAGAGGTCAGTGTTTTTGCAGTTATTATAGCAAAACAGTTTTCTGGTTAAAAAAACAAATCAAACATTTATTCAGTAGAAACATAGAGTTTAGTTTTCTTCGCGTGATGACCTTAACAGATCTTGAATATTTGTCAAGGATGTTCTGGAATTGAAGGACAGCTTTTTCTTGCTAATTAAAAAGTCTGTCTCCTGATGCTGCTATGCTTATGACAGATATTCAAGAACTGTTAATATCACCATGTGAAGAAAATTAAACTCTTTGTTTCTGCTAGAGAAATATGTGATATAATTTTGTTCAAATATATGTTTTGCTATAAAAACTACAAAAACACTTTCTCGCGTCCCCTAGACTTCCACCTTAATGATGTTTCCGGCATAGCTAACACCAATGAAATGAATGAATGAACATATAGATTAAGGGCAGGTAGCCTTAGGCAATACGATCAAATAGTATATTTATTTAATGGTATCAACATTATAGGTATTTTGATTAGATTGTGTTTCTATTGAGGGTATCTCTCACAGTATGCGATGCGGTATGTCGACGCAGCTCAATATTGATATCCATGAATTTTAGTGGAAGTACCCTATTAACAGATAATAAGAATGAATATTGTTGTATTAAGCGTTTTGTCATGATGTTTTGGAGCTTTTTAAGATTTAGAAAAACAACTTCACGAAACATGTCAAATTAGGTTGTATAACAATGAATTTGGTCTAGGTTCAAATCTAAGCCAAGTGTACTGAGCTGTTACTGCCTATTTTCTTAGAAAAGAAAATTTTCATTTTTCCAGACACTATAGAGTAATGGAATCAAATCTGTCATAAAAATGACTAATGTGAAGTCACACAATTGATGTTTAGAACATGATAGTTAATAATTATATCTCTAAGGGGAAAATCTATCCAGTTACACCATTCAATGTTTCACAGGTGGTAAAGGGGAAGAGATAATAAATATACTCGAATCATCTGGCTAATTTATTTAGTGCGCTTTTAAATTCTATACAAAGGCGAATAGTTAAAGCTTGAAGATCCCTGATTCATATTAAGTTATTTTTTGGGGTGTGAAATGTCCCGTTTTCCAGGTATGTGGCAACACTGGAGCAGAAAGATGTGCGCGAGGCATATCGTCTTTACACTTTCACACGCATACAAAAAGATAGCCAAAGGTTTGTTTTTAGCAGCCCCTTGTGCGCACACTGATGATCACGCTATCCAAGACGTTAAGCCCGCGAACTACTTGAATGTTGGTGACAAGAGTGTTCAAGGTTCGGATACCTGCCCTGGGTGCATTACACATGTTAGATCACTGTGGTTTTTCGCATCTCCTCTCCAAGATAATTCGGAGACATTCCTTTACATACACTTCCTCATCCTTAGTCGTTACATTTTTTCCTCGTTAAAAGTCTTAGTGTTTATCGTAATTGTTTGTTTAAGGCAGATCAATGCGATGGATTTCTGTGTATCACTCAGTCATTTTATTCGTTGATGTGTCGTGCCGCATTCAAGAGGCCAACGCGCCTTAAGTGGCACGCGTGCCGGACTTTGGTCAAGGTTGTGTGCCAAGAGCAGTGGTGTGTCAACCTTATGGTCGCGGGCAACAGGATGCTCACGGGATTTTTAAAATCCCTCGCACACACCCATCTAACTGACCGAGCGGTTCGTGACGTCAAATACAGGTCTCAAGGATACTAGTTCGCTTCCAGGCGCTGTCTAAATAAATATATTATATAGAACATTGCACCCTGGCGATAAAAGTGACACAACACAGAGATCAGCGATTTTGAGGTTAAGAGCACAGGTGAATGCACTAAGTTGGCATCCCCTTCGAGTAAAAACTACACATCTGTAATTCCAAATCTTACCGCCAAAGGCTAGGTGTGTCACTTTTTCTTATCCTAATTTTGCACTCATTTCACCTTAACATTGTCATTTAAGGAGTTGGCAAACTAAACTATACTGTATGTTTGTTGGAGGGGGGGAAAAAATGACATAATTTGAAATTACTTAAGTCAAGCGAGTCTCAAATAAGGTAAAAAAACGAACCAAAAGGAGCAAGAAAAGTGACTTGACTCAAAAGTTTTTTTTTCTTTAATCGACCTTCTGACGTTACCATGATAGTAAGATATGATCAAAATATCAATACCTTTTTTTAATAAAAGTATAGTCCTACTCAACTTTATTACTATAGAGATTTTTCTCGAATGTTAAATGAATGTTCGCCATTTCGATACAACTTATCCCCCCCACCCCCCAAACCCTTTTCTCGTTTTTTCCATATTGAATTTTTTGAGTTATGACATTTTTCTCGCCGCGGTGCGAATCAAGTTGGTCGTCTATTCCAATAACAAATTACTATCTCCTATAGGTTTAGTTAAACTCATGTTATCCTAGTTTTATATCTCATGGGTTACATATGTGAAGATATAAATGTGTTTAGAAAATTCATATTAAATACTTAAAATAGCAATAGTAGCAGCAACAATGTATTTTTTTTAAAGTGCCAAGTGCCATGGATCATTAATGTTATTAATTTGGTCCCGCAGATAATGCAAAGGTGACAAATGACTTGAGCCGAGCTTTTTAATGTGACGCTCGTGGAGCGCGGCGGGTGCTCACTTCGAATGCTCGGCTCGACAGTGCTACGATTTTTTTCTCATTTCCAGGCAAAATGTCGGGCCTAGAATTCGAAAGTGCTGCGTTTAATTTTATGGGATATTATTATTTGTAAATAAGAAGAAAAGGCAGAAATAATGGTGATAGACGAATCTATTTAGAGAAAGGAATATTAATGGTGGATATTTTTTTTAATTAGTGGTCAATTCAAAAATCCTGAAGATTCCACCAAAAAAAATTCTAGGTTCCACTTCATTGTGAGCAAACACTTGCTACCAATTGTAAGTAGCACACAATGCGCCTTCAATCCAGTATACCAGTGGTTCTCAAACTTTTTTTTAGATTGTACCCCTTGGTCATGACAAAATGTCTATTGTAACTCCCCCTCCCCCATGATAAATTTTCCCCAAATTACAAATATCAGCTAATCAATCAAAGGATAAAATTTCCCTCAGCCATCTCAAAAATTCCCCAACCCGTTTGGTTCTCTTGTAATGTTGCCCCTTTTCCCTTAAAGAGCTGCTCATGTACCCCCTGAAAGTCACTCACGTACCCCAGTTTGAGAACCACTGCAGAGACACTACACCTAATTTCATTGCTGAGGGAACTGCATGCCTACTACTGAGCAACAGCGTTGTTGTCATTCTTTTGTTTTCCGTGATCAGTCTTCCTTTGAATGTATTGTATATCAAATTTGGCAATGCTGGGCTGTCGTTACCAGTAGTTGGTGCTTCTTCCACCAGCACAGTCGTAAAGTTACAATAGTCTACAAGTCTCGTGTTCCTAATAACCAGCTCAAAAACATTAACTAAACACTCATATTTTATTAGTACTCGGTGTAGAAAAATATTTGTTATTTATCACGTTAAGAACTTGTGCGTATGTGTTGGTTGTGTTTGTTTTGTTTTTTGCCGTAAGGTTGTGGAATTATAGTTTTATGTGCATATTAATATATTTATTTGAATAATAGTGTATTGTTAACAGTTAAAGTATGACACAAATTATGGAATCTCCGGCTTGTTACAAACAATTACATTTCAAGAGGTAAATATTAAGTAGTAAAGAAAGGGCAATGGTGTTAAGCGTCAACACCTATTTTCGTTAAAACGGAATTTGTTCAGTAAATCAAGCGGCAATGCAGACTGTAGAAGCTACAGTTGTGGCTTGTAAGTTAGTAATCTCTATTAAACAATAATTCAAAACTAAGGGAGAGTTACTGACATCAATCAAAAAAAGGAAATAACTGCACTCAAATGAAGCGTTTGGATAAATATGACACTTTTACTCGAGCAGCAATTTCCAGAAAGGTACATTATATTTACCTTAACAATCAATTACCTACCCTAAAGAAAATTAAAGCTTTGATTGATATTGATAGTGAGTGACCTTCCTAATTTTCTGATTAAGAACAAGTAAGAATATATTACAACATGCATTTAGTATAAAATGTTTGTTTGTATATGAGTTACGAGGAAAAAAAGCTTTATACATAAAATAGTTTTAAGCATAATTACGTGGGGAATATAAAAAGTTAATAAACTTCAATCTTGAAAAAAAATACGATTGTTGAAAATAATAGTTATTGTTTATAGAAAAGGCTGTACACCGATAGGAAATGTTTTTGCCTTCCACATGCCGCATTGTTTACAATGAGGGATTTCTAAGTAAGCCCTCACTCCCCAACAAACGAAAGCTAAAAGGTTTGGCAACCGGTAACAGAGAGACCGTAAGACCTGCAGTTCCCTCAGCTATGAAATTATAAAACCTCAGTTTTAGCTTCTGTGGTGCTGACTGACAGCTCACAGCTGACTTCTGACAGTCAACAGTTAGGTATATACCTAAATTTTAGACTGTCAGAAGTGACAACTGCTAAAAACATGTTTTTTTGCAGATCATATGGTTCGGCGTAGGGATACATAATTTGGTCTGGTAGCTTTTCAAAGCCGCGAGAAGTCAGCTGTAAGCTGTCAGTCAGCACCACAGAAGCTAAAACTGAGGTATAGGTGTAATGACGACGGGATGACTGCGCTCCGCTCCGCTCCGCTCGGCTCGGCTCGTAACACTGTATTGACTAGCGAATGTTCGTGTCACATTACTAAAGTCTGTTCACCGTAGGAATTGTTTTCTTAAAGGCCTTTTTCCCTACCAGAAAGCTATTATATAGTAGGATATTGGTAGGAAAAAAGACCTTTCAGAGAGTAATTCCTACCGTGAATCGAGTATACGTTCTCTTCTGTTCTGTTACAAGTAAGCCGCTACCGACAGGTTCTTTGGGCCAGGAGACCTAGTTGGAGCAGTGAAGGTGGTTTTCCAAGTTCTCAACCGGGGGATTCTAGTTCATTATCTTGATTGGCACCCCAAGCGCTAATAAACGTGAGTGCTGCAACAGACTCGTCTTGTATGGTATGTCGGTGACGAGAAGCCTCAGGGGCATTTTTCTGAACGGTTTTTCCACTTTCTTTCCACGCACGCGCGATTACACTTTCTGTAAAAAAAATGTACCTACTATATTGGTGTAAATATTAATATAGTCCGGACGGGTAGTAAGACGCGGTGCAGGAAATTAAAGTCATTTGTATTCCCTTACTACCCGCCCGGGTTACCAGTATACTTACTATAGTGGGATATGTATGAAGAAAGGTAGAATGTAGATGAAATGTACCCGCATTTTCATGAGGGATGATGGGAAACACTTATGCAATAATTACGCTCATGGGTTGATAAAGAAGGCTGAATTCAGAGGAAGTATACCCCGCATTTGCGTGTAGGTAGAATGGGAAACCCTTTAGGAATAACCTCCCTCAGTACACCCGACCAGGATCGAACCCCGATCTCTCTATCTTCGGCAGTCTAGTCTATTGCAAGAGTAACGCCTTATACCCCACGGCCACCGAAGCGGGGCAGAGGAGAGGGATGAGGAGAGGTGATTGGGTAAATGTACCAGAATCGGCGTGGTCACATTATGCTTGTCGAGATGAAAACCTCGACCTCTCTGTCGCCGGCGATATAGACGCCTCAGACACCGTGGCCCTCAATGCGGGTGATACTGGTTATCAAGGATGTAGCCTGATAGAATATAAATAAGAGACATTAGCAACACAAACTCTTATGAAAGGTGGAACTGCCCGGCCGAGCGTTTGTTCTGCGCACTTCGACCTCTCCGGTGAAAAATAACCTTAGTAGGAATCGCTGCCAGGTGCACTTAAGAGTCGTTTCACCATCCTCTATCCACACTAATGCTGTTACATTTATACTTATATCTTAAATTTCGCCGTTATTAATCCCGGTGTTTATTAAAAGCATCAATTAGCTCGGTCGTTAGCGCATCTGTCTACTAAATTAAGGGCCGTGGATTTGACTCCCGGCTTGATTGAAACATTACATTGGTGAAACTGGGTCTTCCTTTTACACATCGATAAACAGTCTGGAGGGGGGATGGGGCGGCGGGGAGGGGGAGATTTTTTTTTAGCGTCGCGTCTTCCAACCCTTCCGGATTATACGCTAATGTACTATTTGCGCAAATGGTTTCAGGTAGGAAGGTTATATTTTAGAGTACGTGTATCCACATTTGCGCGGATGGACAGTGTAAAACTATTTTGGAAAAACCACCCTCAGTACACCCAACCGATATTAGAACCTCGATCTCCCAGTCATCGGCAATCTAAAGTCTTCTTCGAGAGTAGCGCGTTAGACCACGCGGCCACCGTAGAGGTTAAAATCAAGTTAGTAGCTTGGAGAGATCGTTAGTTTCGAATAGTGCGTGTCAAATACTCCAAATTAAAATTAATAGTAAAAACCATTTCCAGTGAAGCCTCTCGGCGAGTAGCCCCGACCTCTCACGTCAGTGTCAGGAGTTGGGATCTCAGATAACTTGCTCTAACCGTAAAATCGCTCTGGTAAATATCGAGAAAATTAGAAGGGAATTGTTTCGTGGAGACAAAGAGTGACATTGAAATCTGACTTCCCCTTAGTGTTGCCCTGTTAGACCCGAGTATGTGTCACGTGATAGCTCAAGTTCAACATGCCTCCACATATATCAATGTGGTATGAACATACAGTAGCCCCATGGCTTCTTTGGTGCTGACTGTCAGCCCACAGCTGACAGCTGAAGGCTTTGAAAAGCTACCAGACCCAATTGTGTATTCCTACGCCGAACCATATGGTCTGCAAAAATAAACATGTGTTTAGCAGCTGTCACTTCTGAGAGACAAAATTTAGGTATATACCTAAATGTTGACTGTCAGAAGTCAGCTGTGAACTGTCAGTCAGCACTAAAGAAGCCATGGGGCTACTGTAGTCGTATTTACATAGTAGGGTCTTATCCAACAGATAGAAAATATGGTTTAAGGCATCACTCTCGCAATAGATTAGACTGCTGATGATGGTGAGATCAGAGTTCGAATCCCGGTCGGCTATACTGAGGGTGGTTATTCCTAAATTGTTTCCCAATCTCCCTACACGCAAATGCGGGGTACACTTCTTTTAAATTCAACCTTACCCATCCCTAACACATTTGCGTAATTAGTACATAGGCGTATAGAGGGTAATAAGATGCATTTTTAAAAATTTAATCATACATCAGGTCATGTGATATATACAGCTTTCAATTTTGATAAATATTATCAAAAGCTATAAAATAACACTAGTAATATAGTGTGCTATTATCAATTTTGGCTGAAATAAAAAGTATTCTCTTTAAGGTGCTACCCATGAGAATTGGACTAAACAAATAGAAACAAGCATGTTCCCAAGGATTTAGGACGGATAAAAAAAATGCACACATATTTTTCCAACCAACACTCCTAATACTTACCCTATTGATTAATTATGACATATTTCCGTCCTAACACAAGGGTCACACGACAATTTAATTCATGAAGTAAGAATGGGGTCTGGGGGTAATGTAGAAGAAATGTATCCATGTTAATGTGGAGAGGGAATGGGGAAAACCACAATGATAGATCACATTTGGAAAATCATCCTTAGTAGGCCCGAATTAGAGATTCGAAACTCGATCCTCAGTCACCAGCGATGGTTACGCCTTAAACCACGTGACCACAGGTGCGGATAGGTCATTTACGAGGCCCGGATTTTGAGGACCCAAAACCCAAAAATCTTCAAAATATAATCATTATAATGACACAAAAACTTCTAAAATATGACTAAATTTACAAAAAAAAACTACCCCACAAAAATTGAGGTAAAAAAAACTCGCCATGAATGCATAAAAATAAATCAAACGCGCACTTTCCAAATGAAAACTAAGATGTCCGTATGCTATGAAAAACCATCAACAGCTAGACTTGCATTCCGATAAATGTTCAAATTGATTTACAAATCCCTGCTTTAAAAGCAATTCCTCCCATCACCACCAACTTTCCAAATTAATGAGTACACCAATTTTGTGCGGTAAGCAATAGCGTTTTTTATTTTAAAGGAGTTTATTCAAATTATGCAAAAAATTGTGTATGTAAATTTATTATTTCGTAGAGTAACCTACGTATTATGTAATAAAAGAAATGACGTTACACACAGAACAGAACTATTGCGAGAAGGGGGGGTACTACCTAGACCACAATGGGTTAACCCCCTCACCCCCCCCCAAATTTCACTGTACGGCCGAACGTGTCTCGCGAGTAAACTCAGCACCGGACTATATATTATGAACGTGAAAAGCCCCGCTACCGGATGTTGCAAAATAGTAGGTTAGAGAAGACGGTGAGTTCTTTCCACAGTCTACCTGCCTGGTGGAGTGGAACAACCGGCGTGACGTCACAGACCGTAAGAAGAGATCCGACTCCTCATGGATTGTTGCTCTTCCCACAGAGTTCCGATCCTTTAAGTCCGTTAAAGTTGGATCAATTTTATTTAAGTCTCTCAATGTGGGTGTGTAAGGGACGTGAGAAAAGGCCAGTGTTTTTGTGGGTTTTTTATAGCACCACGTCTTACTACCCGTTCGGGTTATACGCACTAATGGTAGGGTGATTGTGAGATGAAATTGTGGACCTTCAGTTTAACGTGGGATCCGAACCAAGATGGAGGCCTGGCATTCCACACATTCACAGTGGTGATTAATACACGTCTTGTAAGAGGTGAGCTTCAGATCTGAAATATAGTTTAATTTTCTTCACGTGGTGACCTTGAATATCTTGAATATCTTGAATATCTCACAAAGGTGTCCTGGAATTTAAAGATAACTTTTTCCTTTCATTTAAAAAGTTTGTCATTTAATGCCGCTATGCCCACGAGAGATGTTCAACAACGGTTGATATCAATGTGTGAAGTAAATTAAACTATTTATGTTTGTCCTAAAGCAATATTTTATTTATTTTGGCCAATAAAATGCTTTGCTATAAAAACTAAAAAAGAAACCTTCCCTTTTCTCTCGTTACCTATACCTCAGTTTTAGCTTCTGTGGTGCTGACTGACAGCTCACAGCTGACTTCTGACGGCTTTGAAAAGCTACCAGACCAAATTATGTATCCCTACGCCGAACCATATGATCTGCAAAAAACATGTCTTTAGCAGTTGTCACTTCTGACAGTCAAAATTTAGGTATATACCTAAATGTTGACTGTCAGAAGTCAGCTGTGAACTGTCAGTCAGCACCACATAAGCTAAAACTGAGGTATACACTCCCACCTTCAGGACTGTTATAACGGACATCTACGGAGAGTTAATTACAGGTGCACAAATAAAATGATATTGATATGCGAATCAAAATGAAAGCAAAGTAAGGAAACTGGTAGTTATTTTCTAAACTCTTCATTATGTTAAATTTATTTACCTCTAATAGCAATTCATAGAAATCGTCAATATAGTAGTTCTATTGTTATTTTAACTAAAAACATTAAACAAACAAAAAAGTGAAAATATTGTTTGTGTGTTTAAGGTGTGATGAAAGGGTATCGCGAATCAAGGTCCATATTTTTAGTTTTTAAATAAAAAAAACCTTTTGGCCAAGACCAATAAAGTAGTTGTTTCCGTAGAGAAGATTTTTTTTAAATCCCAACAGTTACTAGAATTTTAATTTTTTCAAGAGAATAGTTTTTTTTAAAAAAAGTCCAGCTCAAATTTCGTGATGGCCGTGAAAATATAAGACAACTGATGTAATTATAGGTGGATGTAAAATCTGAAAGGAAAAAAAAATCATAACTTTTCCCTGATCCAAGAAACCAAATTTCCTCGAATGAAACCAATATTGGAATTAACAAAGATGTTTAAAAAAAATCAAACCACTCAAATTTCTGTAGGCTTATAATGTAATTTTAAAATGGATTCAAAAATAAACATAAGACTTATTTAATACTGTGTTACTTTCCTTAACAGCATAATACATTATTTTCCCTGAGCCATTACAAAATTCCCCAGCATTTCAATGATTTACCTGGCAGTTTTAAATGCTCTGTTATTTCCAGGTAGTGCACATTTTCCCTGATTGTGGCACTCCAATTATTATATGTAGAAACTTTAACAATTAAGTATCAGCTAAGAAATAATTTGATTTGTTTTTAACTAAATGTTTTTTGTTTAAAAAGTGCAAACAAAGCTTAGCTAACGTTTCCTTTCATCCAAACATGTAAAATATTTGTTGAGATTGTTTTATTTAACTAATTTGGTTTAAAAGGATATCACACGTAAGGAATGCGAGAAAGTGCCAGTGTATTTTTTTCTTTCGGTTTTTAGGCTATATCAAAACTTTTTTTTTGTCAAAATAAATAAAATAGTGCTTCAGTACCAAATTTTCTTCACATGGTTACCTCAAGAGTGGATGAATATATCTCATGGGCATAGCGACATTAGATGAGAAACTTTTTAAATTAAGAGAAAAAGTTGGTCATTAAATTCAAGGACACCCTTGATATCGCCATGTCAATAAAATTAAAATCTTTGTTTCTAATGATGAAATATTTAATTTACTTTGGCCAAAAATCTGTTTTGCTATAAAAAGTGCAAAAACACTGCCCTCAACTCGGGTCCCCTGCGACGGAGTACGTAGACGAGTCTTCAGTGTCGTCCAACTACTACCTAAGAGAAGAGTATACGTTCCCAAGGTCGGCCAGAGACTTATTCTCTCGACTGTTTTCATCGCGAGATGTCAGGGACCTACATTCGGGTTACTAGGCCAACTGCGGTTCCCGTATTAATCAACACTTCCAAGGGGATTTTTTTTAACTACATTCAAAAAAAAAACCTCACCCTACAAACAGTTTCACTTTTTCGTTTTAGAAAAAAAACTTCCTCGGAGACATTGGATCGGATCACGGGGGAAAATTCAGTGACCAAAGTGAAGCAAGCAGACCGTGATCGAAAGGTATGTAAGGTGTGCTCGGCCAAACGTTGGCTGGGTTTTCTAGTTTATTTATAAGGGCAATATGCAAGTCACGGATATCAGTATTGGTGGTCACGCGGTCTAGAAAAATTATACCTTCTTTATCTTTATTCAATTAATGTAAATATGCCAATACCCCAGATGGGTGGCCAAGTGCCGCTCACGCAAAAATCAAGAATTGTCTTCGAGTGTTTGTAAACAAAAAGTTTCCTCGAATATACCACCCTCTTCCCCCAAACAAACAAACTAATTGACATCTTCCCCCTCCTAGTTCATTCAAACACGTTTATTTTTTGTTGAATTTTACAAAAATTATTATTTAATTTGTCTTATTTTCCAGAATTTTCAACATATGATGTAGGCTTGCACTATAGTATAATTAATACATTCCGAGTTGCCTGAAAAGGTTATTGAACCTATTTTGAGTTTTAAAAAAATACGGTCCTTGAACCGGCGTGTCAACCGAAGCGTTTGGCACAGGGGGTCTACTCCATTTCTCTCCCCCCCTTCAAAAGAGTATTAAAATATAGTTTTTGTGTTCGGGACTTCCATCTCATGCCTTAGCGAGAAGCTTGTTGGGGTCTTATAAAATTTCTACCTCTATAAAAACCTAATTATGTAAAAAAATTAACTTTAAATTCCTTCAAGAAGGGTTTATATACATATGTTTTAAATCCTAATCTCCTGTTGGGGAGATTTAACCATGAGCGCCCCCCTCCCCTCTCCTCAGTCCTCTAAAAACAAAACACAAAGCAAATGTTTGGGTATGGCCCTTAACACAGCGCCCGCAATGAAACCGGAAAGTAATTACTATTAAAACAAGGAAAATTTAATATAGATATTTTCAGTCTGTTTTTATGGACAGTTGATAAAATAAGCGTGTAACTAATTTACTGGTGTCTACTTCTTCATCGTCCTTCACGACTCATTAGTCCCCGTCATATGAGAGTTCACCTTGGACTATCAAGAATCGGCTGTCGGCAGAAGAGTAAAGGGGGTTACGATTTAAAGCGACCTCCAGCTGGTTAGAATCCCGGTGGGCATGAGGTGTCTTACTCATAGTCCTTGCATAGTACCAAAGAAGTTGAATAAAAATAAAAAGTTAGCAAATTCAATAATTATCATATGTTTTCCCCTAATCGTCATCAATTGCCGTAGTAAGTTAAGCAAGTTTAGAACTGTTGAAAAACCATATCTGCAAGACTATTTATTGTACTTGTCTCCTATATTAAGACATTTATGAATAATGATTTGCTGGATAAATACGACCTAACCTGTGAGATCAATAGAAAATAGTAGAGATATATTCCAACCAGCTCACAGTGATACTTTCTAGGGGTTGGGAGACAGAAGGGAAATCGTACGATATGATCGTTGGTAGCTGTTAAAAAGTCGACCTCTGTGGCCTTGAGGTACCAGGAACCCGATGTTCGTGGGTTCAAACCAAGCCGGGGTCAACGAATTTTTCCTGAGCGATAAATATTCTAAGCACAACTTCCTTGGAGGGGAAGTAAAGTAGTCGGTCCCATGTCGAACGTTGCATGTAAAAGAAACCTGGGAGGTATGTGAAAATACCTATATCGGAAAAAATGGAAGGCTCTTTCGTGCTCGCTCATAGAAACTCTGTGTGAAAGGCAAGGGGGAACCACCACGCTTCTATAACTCCCCTAGTGCAGGGGTCTTCAAACTACGGCCCGCGGGCCACATCCATCCCGTTCCAAGATTTTATCAAAAAAACAAATTAATTGTTTCTCTTCGTTATTTATTAACCACACAGTTTATTTGACATGTCCAATTTCTGTCCGCACGCGTGCTTCCCCCCATGACACCAAGCCAGAGTGCTGTCGAAATTGCAAGCCCTCATTTTCAGTCGCAGGCGCCGTTCCTTATACCTAAAACAGAACGGCTTGACTGTGACGATTTTTAGGTAGTTCCAAGTCTCCCGGCAGAGGGTTATCAAAGGAAAGTTCCGAAAGATGTTACCTAATTTAAAAACATAAATTAAATTGACAAATTATTATAAATATAATTTATTACATTTAATTGATTCATATCTCACAGAGAAGAATCAACGTCAATCACTTTTATCAAACACTGACTGGCCTTGGAAAGTGGCATTTTTTTTATAGACGTGACTGGTCATATGACTTGAATCTAAATTTGCATGTTGAAACAAATTTTATTTATGATCTATTTGCACATGTCAAGGCATTCAGGGCAAAAATAATGTTACTTGAAGAACAGGTGAACGTTACTTTGGCCCACAAAAATGTGTAAAATATATTATGTGGCCTGCATAGTAAAATGTGTGCAGACCCCTGACCTAGTGCATAGGATTTATATCAGATGGTACGGGCAGCACTAACCAGTTGAAGGGTGTATGCCCAGCTCCAGATGGAGAGCAATCACATCAAACCATGTCGACTTAAGAAACTAAAATAATACACAATGGTTGTCAAATTTGACATCAGTTGTCAAAAGCCAAATGAACTCAATTATCAGTAAGAATATGTTGCGACTGTTAAAAAAAACGGCAATCAAGTCGTGGGTGGACTTGATGCGCGAGGGATCTCAAGGCCCAGCTGTTTGGAAAGAAGGGGGGGGGGGCATGTTATAAGAAGTCAGGGCCAGTGACAACAGATATTGTTAGTTCTGGCAATGATATATGTGGTTTTTATATGTCGTTTATTCTGCCATATTTATTGAAAAACGCTTTTATTTAAACTATCCAATAAGTCACGCCTTGGTCAAAGGTTTATGAGAAACTGTTAAAAAGTATACACAAAATAAAATTCGTAACAAAATAATAAATGGTAAAGATAATAATTTTTTTGCATTTTTTATGAGTTTGTTCCTACCAAAATTATACTAAAATAAGGGCTCCCTAAAAATATATTCAAGGCCAAGTGTCGGTCGTAAATCAATGTCGAGTGATACAGATTATGCATAAGTATAGTTTAGTTTCGATATTCATTCTATGAACTTGCGAAAAAGAGCTTCCCCTAGAGACTACGAACATTTCGCAACTGCCCTACATCAAAAGCCTAAGTTAACAAATGATTTGGAACACTTCCACATCTAATGAAGAGATGGTGGAGGGGGGGAGTGCATGTGAGGCCGACTGTGAGTGACGTAACATACCACCACCCTGAGCATCAGCTGAAAGCTGACCAAATCATGCTTACCTTGTTGGTAAGGGTACATCTGCTGACCCTCCTGGACCACCATGGCGAAACTCGCAGACTTGATACCCGCCCTTAAAATTGAGTGCTGCTGCTACCAGCGATCATCCACACCTCTACCATTGTGAACTCGCCTTGGTTGTCGCTAACACAGCTCCCTTTGTCGCCTTTTACCCGCTAGTACACTCCACGTTGCAGACAAATTCGACAACAATATCAGAATGCTAAACAATTTACCACATTTCCTAGGACGATGAACATCGAAAGTGCGAATACAAAAAGTTATTCAGAGGCCTGTCCTCTTTAGCTCGGCCTTGGCGGTCACAAAAAGTCGGGAACAAAAGCGAGGATGTTGCAAGAGCCATTAGCACGTCATCAGGAAGAAGTGACTATGTCCCGGCAAACTCTTAACATATGTCCAATTGATTACATATGACTGCCTCAAAAACACTTCACAGGCGCGCAACATACAAGGTATCGAGTGAAATTAACGAGAACCTTGCCCTGAAAAACCAAACTTCAGACACCACCAGTTGTTATTCGTAGAATATAAACATCCGCAAACAGTAAAGGACACTTTCTATAAATTCCACACGGGTATTGTTAAACAGTCTGCGGGTGTAAAAATAGTTTCATGTCAAACTTGTTGCCTGCGCGGTGATAAGACGACGCACACATATGGTTATTTTCCACTTATAGAGAGCGGCGACGTGTCTAAAATTATCCCACTTCGGACAGTCAGTCACATGACACTGGTCACACGGGCTTGTGGTCGTAACAAACAAAAGATTTAATAAAAATTAAACCAGGGTGTGTCACCTTAAGCAATGATCAAATTAACAAATTATTAGTTTTTGACGCTAAGATAAGTCTCCACCGTAAGAATAACGTCCTGAATAAGGAACGTTCAAAAGGATTTGTGAGCTGTTCCACTTCGTTCCTCGGGCCAGCAAGACGCACGGATTACGACACCGGTGACGTCACCACACACAGATCCCAAGTGTTGAATGTTTTGTTTATTATTATAATTTCCAACGTCAACTGATTGGCAATATTGTTAGCGAGATTCGAGAGTGAGTAATAAAAGGTTAGTTCCACTACGCTCACGCTCCACAAATACACGGTGGCGGATAGTCCGCTAGCCCTGTTCGGTCGCTCCTCGCACGACGTGGCATTAAGTCCCCCCCATTTTCCATCTTCCCCTCAATCTCTCCTCTCCTTCATTCATTCTTCCCTCGCAGCCTTGCCAACTCAACTGTCTGGAAACTACTTGGACGATAATGTCATCACCTGTACGATCCAATAATAAGATATTACACTAAAAGTACATCCTGGAGCTCTAATTTAATATATTATATATTTGTTATAAAATAGGCCGATTGATTAATGTTGTCGAAACTTGGTAGGCTACTTAAGAACCTAAATTGTAGATAATGGTTTGAATACCGGTGAAGTTAAAATTATTGAGTATTTGGTATGATTGATTTTGGAATATAACTGCAGCTTTTAGCGCTAGTATCACCGCTTGTGTATTAAGTACCTTTCTTTAAAAATTATATACATACATATTATAATCCTATAAACAAAGTAGCATCCGGCCGGGAAAAAATACTATTCATTTTACGTCCGTGTAATATCGCGTGAGACTGAGTTGGCAAACCTGTCCCCCCCTCCCCCACACTTTTCATGGCTACCACCTCACGATCAGGTGTGGGACAGTGCCAGAACCAGTGCGATAATTATATTTATATGTTGACACTTAATATTTTGCACAAGTATTGTATTTTTTCCCCCCACCGCGTCTTACTTCCCGTTCGGACTAATAAATTTTATGAAAAAGCATCAGAAAAAAAAATTGGACGGTAAACGGAGAACATGAAAAACACTGCGTGAAATAAAACATCCTACGGTGGACCTCGCCGGGTCTCAAATCGAAGCCCCAACCTGGCGGATCAAAGCTGGGCATGTCAGTAATTAAAAAAAGTTTGCGTACTGACATGTAGCCGCATTTTCGTGGAGGTAGAGTGGAATAAAATCACTCTTAGCACACCCAAGCGGGATTGGAGCCCCGAACTTCCCGTCCCAGGCAAACCGTAATAGGTTATCTTGTCTATTAGTCAACGCGTCTTCTGATGCGGCTGTCGCATGAACCGACGCCAACTCGTGGAGTGAGCGGAGAGTTGGTCAGTTGGGAAAGCATACAAACTCACTTTCTCGCCGATAGCCGCGCAAGGAGAGGTTGATCCGTGTGTGACCGAGAGAAACATGGCGCCTGCCCAGCAGTCTAGTGATGTATCACATTCACTACTGTTTTATAAACGAGGACAGCGCTTTTATTTTTAATAGCACCGTGTAATACTACCTGAGTTACACTAATATGTTGGGTATGAGGAAGTGTAACCGTATTTGCGTGTAAGGAGAGTGAAAAACCATTTAATAAAAATCTGACCCGGATTTAACCCCATCTACCCATCATCGACAGTCCAGTCTGTAATTTCGAGAGTAGCGCCTTAGACCAGTGGTCACCATACTTATCGAGTACGGAAGTTACTTTCAAAATGTCGAATTGTTTTGCGGGCAACCCAGATTAAAATTGTTCCATAAAGCGTATTGACTATTGGACTTTTATTATCTACATCTACACCCTGATTTTCCTAGGAAGCCCGTTATTTGACTTCTTTCATGTATTCATTCATCCGTGAAATCATGTGAGCTGCAGCTGCCATTTTTATAGATATTATTAATACCTACAAAATAATAATAACATAGTAAAATGGTATCAAAGTTGACGACAAAATATATTTTTTGGTGCTTGAAAGTGGGTTTCCTATTTTTTTTAAATCAAGGTATACAATTGCGTTACACAACAAAACACATTTTCCCATAACTACAGTGAAGAAGTATTATATTTTCCCATTCTGAATGGAAGCGAAACAATTGTTGTTATATTATTAACATAGAACACATACAATGCACTATATCTTCTGGTATGGGCTATACCCTATGCATGACTTATTTGGTGCTGACTGACAGTTCACAGCTGACAGCTGACGACTTTGAAACGTTACCAGACCAAATTATTAATTCCTACGTTGAATCATATGATCTACAAAAAAACATGTGTTTAACAGCTGTAACTTCTGACAGTCAACATTTAGGTATATACCTAAATGTTGAGTGTCAGAAGTCAGCTGTGAGCTGTCAGTCAGCACCAAATAAGTCGTGGTGCTACTGTAGAGCAAGTTGTTACTTTCATTGATCTGTCTCAGTCTGGTTAGATATAGTGATTAAAATCCACTATATCTTCTGGTATGGGCTAGAACAAGTTGTCACTTTCATCGATCTGTCTCAGTCTGGTCAGATATAGAGTTTAAAATGCACTATATCTTCTGGTATGGGCTAGAGCAAGACGTTACTTTCATCAATCTGTCTCAGTCTGGTTAGATGTAGTGTTTAAATCCACTATATCTTCTGGTATGGGCTAGAACAAGTTGTTACTTTCATCGATCTGTCTCAGTCTCACTTATGGCTCTGACAAGTATGAAAGTTTCAGAGGTATGAACGATACTAGTAATAACAGTCAATATACAGCCAGTCCCTGTGATGAATGGAGTGAAGGAAGGTGTCGCTTGTAAAGTCAGTTGGTTGACTTGGTAGACTGTGAGGTGCAATATTACCTTCCGGCTCAGTGAGCTTTAAAGCTGACAGAACTATTGAGGATCCAACCGATATTCAGGTTGAAGATACATACTTAAATAGAGCATATCCTTCAATAGTTTTAACATATAACAGCGTATTCAGAACCGGTTTTCAGATAATAAGCTAACCAGATGACATACCAAAATTGACAATCCGAGAAAGACTAGAACAGCATAACTCAAAATTTGAACACCTGATCCAAGCACCGGAAGTGTTCGTGTGTCCGTGTAGTAGTACACTTTAAGACCTACACTCGAGATTGGATCAAGGTCCTCTTAGGTTTGCAATCGACCCCTCATGGTCACGGGGGACTGCCTAAAGAAGTCGTAGGAGCGCAACATTTCTGGGAAATTCCTCTCAAAGTGGCGTGTCTTCTTTTAACGGGACTCTTGCTGTTGGTGTTCGCCATCTCTGTGCCCGTACACAATACAGCAAAGTATCAAAGAAGAGGGGTCAGGAGACGCTAGCTCTACTACATAAAAGGTAAATACACTCTCTTGCCAGTGTTGCCAGCTCATGTAATCAAAATCCCGCCATAAGTAGTCTAAAAATTATATCATTTCTCTCTAGAAGTGAAACAAATAGTGCCAGATTTTCTAGAGCTTAGTTTTGGTATTTAAACATACGGGCCTGTTAACAAAGAAAATAAGAAGTTTGATCTACGTTAAATTGTAATCAATTCATACTCAAAATACGACCCGCCAAACGCTCTGACGCGAGGTCAAAATAATACTTTTTTTAGATTAGTGTTCTAAACACCTAAATCTACATAATTATAAAGAGATAATACTTTTTCGAGCTCTCTTGAAAAGAGCTGTAGGGCCAGTAATACAAAACTAAAATGCCACACAACTATCATAGGCGTGACTGGGGGGGGGGGGGCNGGGGCACGTCTCCCCAATAATTTGGCTGTAAGGTAAAGTCCCCTTCAATTATATAATTGAATTGACTGATCTGTTTAAATTGTATAAGCTATGTGCACCAGTACTGGTGGCGCAACTCGTGACGAATTCGTAAGTTCTTGCAGCTAAAATCCAAGCAGCATCATGCTTATCGCGATCAAATACTCGAAAATCCTAAAACATAACTCACAGTTTCTCGTAAACTACTTGGAAAATCACAGTAGTTTTTTTTCTTCAGAATTTTTCATAAAAACCTTAAAAGACATGAGGATATTATTAAAATTCCCATATTACAATTGGTTTGCTTTGAAAAAAATTATACTGAGAATAGTGTTAGACCTATACCCTGATTTTGGTAGAAAGAACAGTATTTGGTAGTTATTAAAGTTACTAAAACAGTTTTAATATATTCATACATCAAGTCATGTTATCTTCAGCTTTCACTTTTGATAGATATTATCAATACCTTTAAAACAACACAAGTGTATATTTATTTGAGGTATTTAACGTGCACTTTCTAAACAGAATGAAAGTTCTTTTACATGCCACAATCGACATGGGACCGACGGCTTTATTACCCTTCCGAAATAAGTTATGCTACGAATTTTTAACCCGCAAGAAAAGTCCATCGACCCCGGCTGGGTTTGAACCCACGAGAATAACACAAATAATAATAGTAAAATGTTATCAATGTTGGCCGCAAAAAATTTGTTTGAACCTTCTAAACTGTTCCTCCAACCAAAATCAGGTCAGGAAAAGTTTATATCTGAGGCGCAGTGAAAATCTTGAAAACAGAGTATTTGAAACATGTAGCTAAATATGGCAAGGATAGTATTTAGATTCGGCTGCATGTATGTTATATAAAAGTAATTATAAAAGGTCCAAATAATAATAACGTGTCCCCCATAAAGTTAGAAAAAACATGTATCCCCCCATGAAGTTGGAAATAATACGTACACCCCGCCAAAGTTGGAAATAATACGTACACCCCGCCAAAGTTGGAAATAATACGTGGCCCTCCCCAATTTGGAAATAACACGTGTCCCCTACAAAGTTGGAAATACGTGTCCCCTCAAAACTATAAATACC